>JANSLP010000325.1:0-36039 GCA_029298735.1 Ophiostoma sp. CBS 140.51
AATAGACATGAAAGTAAACAATTTGGCAACAAGGCATAAGTGAATGATATTTCCTTTCAAAAAATTGTAGTGAGATTTGGCCATGTATTTTACGAGAAAAAAATATTGCCATAGGACTCGAAGAACAGCAGTTTTGACATTACAGCCCAGGACTGGATGTTTGGTCACACAGTCTCAACACAACGACGTACTAGGACCCTTGGCAGAGGAACCTGAGATGTTGTCTCGGTATATTCAATAAACTAAGGAAAAGGGGTAAACCGGGGCGAGGGAGCACTTCGCAGAGTACAGAGATGCAAGAGACACGAGGTCGCAAGGTGTGGACTGATCTTTACAGCTCGTCGACAAGGGGTATCCTGTCCTTGACTCCGCCTTCGGCCGACAAGAGACTGGACGTATGCAGCTTACGAGTCAACACGGACGCCACACCGCATCGTCGACAGGGAAGATTCTGTCTTGCGTAGTTGGATGGCGAGAAAGCTTCATCCTAGCTGTCGTAGGGATATCATGCGTCGGCCGTCTATCCCACGTTGCATCTTTGATCGCGGCCTAGAACTGCGTCGTAGTTTATTATTATTGTTTGTGTGTTTCTTTGTTTTCATCTCGACGTTCGCAAGCTGCCAGGATGCCGTGTGTTTTGCGAGATATTGCATGCATCAGTGTTGTGCATCTGCGAACAACAAGATGATGTTAGCAGCACTCCAAAGACGCATCAAAGACAGGTATGCTCCCATCTACACCAACCGCGTCGCCGTCACTGCGCCCGTAGATACACGCCCCCTATGATGTCTCTCAAACGTGTTCGTCGCCTTGCCACCCACTCCCATCGCCGGCTCCACCCTCTCTGAGGAATGTTGATTTTGCTTGTCTTTTGGCCTCCCACGCAGAAGCTAAGTTTTCAATAGAGAAGGCGTGTGAGACACTGTTTGCAGTCGGCCAGCATTCCAAAGGCACAGAGAACAAAAGGACTCGCGCAGCCTTCTGTTGGCGTTGAGGGGAGTCCTTCAACATGGCGCCTCTTTATTTTTGATCGTTTCGATAGCTTCAATCTCTTGACTAGATGCATTCGTTCCTTCTTCTGGCGACGTGCCGGCAGTCGTGCTCTATCGACCGGTAACGGCTACGGCTGTGTTCGACGACTGCCGGCCCCCGCAAACTGGAGTGACTGCCGTGAACATCTACTACCGCTCCCGTCGGGTCTCTCCTTTTTGATGTTCTTCTCGCCTATGCTGGAAGCCGTGGAGATGACAGCGAGGGATATGGGGAGAGAAGAACACAAGAGACATGGCTTTTCGACGCCTCTGTTGTCTGTTGACGCCTGTCGACGCCTCTGTTGACAAACAGACGCGTGCTCGGCAGTCTTTCTTTTCGGCTGACAAGGAGCGCCTCGACGGTCTTGTGCGAGGCGAGATGTGCTCTTTGGTAGACTTTGCGAGCCGCTGTCAGATATCATGTAGGACAGATACCTTCTTGCCTTGTTGTTGTCCCTCGCTACGTTAGTAGACTCCGCTGTTTATTCTCTTTCCCTTGTTGATGGCAACACCGTCACGTCTCACCCTGATGTGTCTCCCTTTTATTTCCTGCAGGGTCAAGAACCGAAACGAAAAACCCGCGTCGACCGGCCGGCACTTTTACTTACAGCAGGAGCGTACACGATGTTTGGCACATGTCGTGTCAACATATGTAATACGCACGGCTGTGCGGTGTGTCTGGAGAAATTTGGGTTGCATGTTCTTTTTTTATTCATCAGCTACTTCTGGTCGTATCTTCTCTCTCTCGTGTCAGCTCATCTGCCCCGAACAGCCCCTTCCCATGCCAAAGAGAAATAAAACAAAGAAACGCCAAATGCCTTCCGGTACAATAACAAGAAGGAGACAAAAACAAAGTGAGGGAAAAGACAGACGTAGGGGGGAGACACAAGTGGTAAATGCAATAATGGAAGGTAATAAAAAACAAGTGAGGGAAACTCGAGGGATTAGGGGTCAAAACATAAGGAAATAGTGTAAGGAGTGTGCACACGTAAGATAGTTAGACAGACTTCCGTCTTCCAACATTTCTTCCACCCTTCTTTTCTTCGACAACTTAACAGAGGACCCCTTGCTAGTGGTATCCGCTGCCGCTGTATGCACCACCCGCCGCGGCTGTCGTCGTGTGCTGGCGCCCGGCCGCCGCCGCTGCACCCACAGTACCCGGCACCGCCTTCTCGAGATCGTCAAAGTACGGGTGGTTGCACGCCTGCTTGGCCGACAGGCGGCTGGCCGGGTCATAGACCAACATGAGCTCGAGTAGCTCCTGGCCCATGGGATCCAAGGTCGGGCAGATAGGCGTCTCGGTGTCCTGCACCCAGCGCGGGAAGGAAGCCTTGAAATCCGGGTACGTCGTGACGCCTGGCCAGACGTCTTCGGTGGGCGTGC
Organism: Ophiostoma sp. CBS 140.51; assembly: GCA_029298735.1. Lineage (NCBI taxonomy): Eukaryota > Fungi > Ascomycota > Sordariomycetes > Ophiostomatales > Ophiostomataceae > Ophiostoma > Ophiostoma sp. CBS 140.51. Next base: position 2,415 of record JANSLP010000325.1, read on the forward strand.
CCAGGAGCCGGAAAATCTTGAAGATTTCGTCAATCTCCGAGTCGCCGGGGAACAGGGGCTTGCGCATGGCCATTTCGGCAAAAATGCAGCCGACGGACCACATGTCGACACCGGTCGAGTACTGGTGGCCACCCAACAGGATTTCGGGGGCGCGGTACCACAGAGTGACGACTTCGTGGGTGTATGTCCGCAGGGGCACGCCAAAAGCCCGCGCGAGACCGAAATCGGCAAGCTTGAGGTTGCCCTCTTTGTTAATGAGCAGGTTCTGGGGCTTGAGGTCGCGGTGCAGGATGCGGTGACTGTGGCAGTAACGGATACCGGCACAGAGCTGGCTCATGAATTTCTTGATAATGTCGTCGCCGAGACCCAGCGTGTGGAGACGGGTGCCGGTACCCTCGGGCAGAGCTTTGCCGCGGCCACCGTCCGAGACGGGCAGCGAGTCCATGTACTTCTTGAGGTCGAGGTCCAAAAACTCAAAAACCAGGTAGAGCTTATGGCCCTCGGCGTGGACAATGTTGTACAGGCGAACAATGTTGGGGTCGCGCATTTCCTTGAGCAGGCTGATTTCGCGAATGGCCGTCGAGGGCACGCCCTCGTCTTCAGCCTCGAGCCGGATCTTCTTGAGGGCGACGATGCGGCCGCCGGCCGTCAGATCGCGGGCCTTGTAGACGACACCGTAGGTGCCTGCAGTCAACAACGTTAGTGTACTTGTTGTAGAGCCAATGGGCGTTCCTCCTCTTCTTCCTTTTGGAGGCAAATGTACTCACCCTCGCCGACCTTTTCCAGCTTCTGGTAATTATCCATCGCGATCGGATGTGGTGTGTGTGAGAGGTGTGTAGTGTCGTTAAAGAGAGTCGGTAACGAAGCGAGGGAGGAAAGAAAAGGTATCGAAGTCGCTTTAGAGGCCAAGGGCCATGTCGTGATATCGTTGGTTGTAGATGGATGTCGTGTCGTTAGTCGTCAAGGGTCTGTGTCCGGCAAATGCGGGCGTCGTCGTGGGGATGCAAAAGTGAGGGACGTGAAAAAGAACGTAAACGAATGGACGCGCTGGGCCTTGGCGACAGGGAGAGGCCGTTGTCGAGAGGGGCGGTCAAGGGTCGTAATGAGGGTTGTCGTGAGTCGAAAGTTGGTGAGATCAGGGTCAAAAGGTCGAATGTGCCAGAAGGGAAGGCGGTCGTCGTGTCGTTGTCGTCGTTGTGGGCGTGGGGAGGAAGGAGCAAGGGTCGAGGTTCTGTCACCGTCGAGAATAGGAAGGCGTGTCAATTTGGTGGTGGTGGCTGCCAAATTTTGGGTTGTTTATTTATTTATTTACTCCTTGCGTTGAGCCCAGGCACACCGGTCAATGTGGTGGTCTAGCGGACTTTTGGCTGGCGTTTGTAGCGGGGAAAAGGGCCAGGAAGCGCTGTAACGAATGGGACCTGACCCTGTTTTGGAGGGAGCTGGGCCGACGCGTCGGGAGCGCGTTTTTGGTGTGCTTTTTGGTGCGATAAGATAAGGAAAGAGCTGAAAGTGCCACCCCTCGCAATGAAAATGGGAAATGGCGGGGCAACTGCGACCGGCGGTCGGGGCCGGCATTAAAAAAAGCGAATTAAAATAAATTCGAGTTAGTTGGGGAAAATGTCACGAGCAAATCGGACCATCTCGAAAAAAGGCATACTTGACGACATCCACGACAGCGAATACACTCGAATATTCTCTCCCGCCGATTATGCCTCTTTCCTACGCATCATGACAGCCGACATTACCTCCCTGGACGCGCACGAGCAGCCGTCCGAGTACCTGCGCAGCAAGTGGAAGACGTATGCGAAATCGTCAGTATTCGACATCGAAAAGAGCAAAGACATTGACGAGATTGCCGATGGAGAAGAAGGTGGAAAGCAGGACAGGGCGGCCTTTGTTCCTGTCAGCACACTGCCGGCCGACCGTATTGAAGCAGCTTTTGAGCAGTTCCTGGCCGACAAGAGTCCAGTCGACGGAGACATTGAGGAGGACGAGGAGGACGACAAAAAAGATGGCACCTCTTCTTCAGACATCCCAGTCTATGCCCACCCTCTTCTCCCGGGACTCTTGATCATCCCCAAACTCGTGCCCCTCCGCGTCCAGAAACGCCTCCTCGACCGCATGATCCACCGCGACCTCGCCGACCAACGGCACCAGACAAACATGCACCTCCATTACAATCTGCCGTACCCAGCCGACGGCGCTTCCTTCTTTACCTACCCGCCTCCAGCGAATGCGCACAGTGTTGATGTCCTTCAGGGACCGGGCACGTTCCCACCAAAAGACCCGTCGGTGCACCGCCCTCTGTCGATCCAGCAGGTCTTGGACAAGCGGCTACACTGGGTGACGTTGGGCGGCCAGTACGACTGGACGAACCGTGTATATCCAGGAAAAGAGGGCGAAGAGGAAGACGAAGAGGAGAAGGTGCCCAGCTTCCCTCCGGACCTGATCCAGCTGCTGGCGGGACTATTCCCCGAGACGGACGCCCAGGCAGCGATTGTCAATTTCTACACACCAGGCGACACCATGATGATCCACCGGGACGTGTCCGAGGAGGTGGACAAGGGGCTGATCAGCCTCAGTATTGGCTGTGATGCACTCTTTATGGCGGCGCCAACGGCCGAATTTGAAGAAGAGCCGCGGCCAGAACGGGCACCCACGGACAAGGAGCCGTACGTGCTGATTCGACTGCGGTCGGGTGATGCCATGTACATGTCTGGCCATGCACGGTTTGCCTGGCACGGCGTGCCCAAAGTCTTGAAGGGAACATGCCCAGAGGAGCTGGTAGCATGGCCTGCGGGCGAACATGCCGACGAGCGGTACGAGAAGTGGCGCGGCTGGATGCGCAACAAGCGCGTCAACTTTAACGTCAGGCAGATGCGGGATTGAGTCAAAGAGTGAACGACAAGTCAGAAGAAGGTCATATCATTTTCATACAAAAGGCTCGTCGTCCAGGACGAGAAACAAAGAGAAGGATACACGAGACAAGAAAAGAATATATCACTCCTACAACACGGCGAGCAATGCTGCCACAGCCACAGCCAAGCCGATACTTGACTTCACCAACACCAGTCTATCCACCCCACTCGTCAAGGCTACCAGTGGCGTCGTCTCCGAGGGTGTCGTCTGCTCGATCACCTGCTGGTTCGGTCCGGCCACACACGTCCAGCTGTCCGCCTGGCTGCCATCACCGTTGCCAGAGTAGACCATCATCTGCGGGTAGCGGCACAGGTTGCGAGTGATAACGGCGGGCGTTGTGTTGTTGGCAGACGCAGTGCTGTTCAGACCAGCCGCCGCTGTAAACTTGACAGCCGGCAGAGTATCCGGCGCCGTGCCGTTCTCGACCCACTGTACAAGCTGCATTAACGGGTTCGAGGGTGCCGCACCCGGTCCACCGCCGCAGTGCTGCACTCCAGGAGCGACAAACACGCGGAAAAAGTCGTCAACAGCACCCGCATCCAACAAGTCCATCGTCCGCTGGATGTAATCCAAAGTGCCGTTGGGGAACACGAGCTGGTCGGCCAGGCCGTGCCACGACAGCAGCTTGCCACCGGCAGCCTGGAACTCCCGCAAGTCCGGGTTGTCGGTGCCAATGACAACGTCAAACATGCTTTGCGACTGTTGGAAGATGTTGGTGTAGGCTTGAACGTTGGCAAGAGCGGTGGTGTCAGTACTTTTTTTGGCGAGACGGTGGCGAGCCGAGCGAGTGAGCTGCAGTGTCGATGCAGGTGACGAAAAGTTGCTTCGCGGGTCGTTGAGGGCCAACACAAAGTTGTTGAGCCAGGTGGCAGCGAGGGAAAAAGGAGCAGTGCCGGCCTGGCTGGTGGATGCCAACAGGTCCGGTGTGGCGCCTGGCAGCAAGCCGTACCACAAAGACTGACCATTGGGGTCTGCTGGACCGGCCAGAATCTTGGAAAAGACGGCAGCATGAGCAGCTGTGATTGCCACCGATGTTGCATTGCCGCCACCACCCTGAGCTGCCGAGCAGGCAATGCCTTTCCCTACAAGCGTCGCCGGGTCGAAGTTACACGCACCAGGCTGTGTCACAATGCCATCCTTGACACCGTCTTCGGCATCGCATGCACTCACCACCCCACCCTGGAACGCGTCCAGCACACACTGCGGCACCACTGAACTTGTGCCATTCGTTCCGGCACCCTGCGGGAACTGCTGCTGGATCGCCGAGAAGGGCCACAGCATTGCTGCCAACAGGCGGTCCCAGTTTATGGCGGGCGATGCCGACAAAATGCCGTCAAAGTCCGTGGGGTAGCGTTGGGCCTCCATGTAGCCTTGACGCCCACCCGTCGAGCAACCCGTAAAATACGACTTGACGGGTGCCGTGCCGTACAGTTGTTGCACCAGAGCCTTGCCCACGATGGCCATTTCATGCACCGACAGACTGGCAAAATTGACCAGGAGCTGGTTGGTGAGGGCCGAGGTGGTGTTGGCCTGCACGGGAAAACTGCCCGTTATGCCTACACCAGCGTCTGTCGAGGCTGCCGCGTATCCGTCCGCCACCGCCGGGCCCAGTGCAGCCGCAAACAGGCCCGCCTCGAAACCGCTGCCGCCCGTCGCTTGGAACCGGCCGTTCCATTCGGTTGCGTCGAGGGGCAGCCACACTTGCACACGCACTTTGTCGCCGGCCGTGCTGTGCGTCAGAGTAACATTGACGTCGCAAAAGGAGACGGACAGCAAGGTCCCGTTGGTGGCGCGGACAGACATATCTGTGCGGGCGACCGACTGAATGCCGAGAACAGTAGCATTGGCAACAGTAGGTGCTGTGAGGTCGGCACAGCCCGCGGCGGGTGATGTTGTGCCTTGTGCAGACACGGCTGCGGCGGCCGTTACCAGAACGGCGAGGATTTTGCGGGGCATTTTGTCCTGGAGAGAGGTAGAAATAAAGTTAAACGTTCAAACTGTCAATCGATTTCAAAGAGTACCGCTTTCGGAAAATGTTTGGTCTGTAGAGATGCAATGCAAATGATCTGGATTGTCTGTTGGTCTTTGTCTCTTGAGAGGCACAGCCGTGTCTTTATTTGATTTTGAGATGGCATCTGCCATCCCATTTCTTGGGTCGCTTCATATTTTGAGTCCTTCCAGGCAGCATGATCTCCTGATGATTGTTTTCGATTTCCTGCGTTGTCGAAGTTGAAGCAAAAATATTGCTGTGGTGGCGAGAACAAGAGTGCGATGAAGAGTGATCAAGCGTGATCCAAGTCATGCCGGTTTGATCGACGGAGCGCCCAGCAGTGTGGGTTGTGGAGAGAAGACGGGAATCGCTGGCCCCTAGACCCCGTCATCTGGAATTGTTCTTTCTGTCTGGGGATATGCTTCGAGAAGCCTGCCTTTGTTAAATAATAATGCGTACTTATTTGGCCCATAATAGTTGCGAATCGTGGCCATTCCCTTCTTGATTGTTCGGCGTTTCTTTTGTTGACGATGATTTTATCGACCTTTGCGTCCAGAAGGCCAAACTTTGCCCTTTTTGACATTGTTTCGAGATCTAATTTGAAAACATACCGTCTGATCGTCGAGTCGTCTTATCGTTGAGCGCAAAAAAAGAATGACGAGTGCTCTTTTCGTCTCGTCTTGGCGGATTTGTTTGGTTGATGATGCGGCCTTCTTGAACATCACGACTTTAACCGGTCGCAGACAGCGAAGGTACCACGCAACGGGAATTCTAGAGCTGTCAGTGTCTACAATTGCAGCAATACTTTACACTTTATTGCCTTCTCCTATCATTTCGTTGTTTCACCTTCTCGGCCCTGCCAAGGTCAGATGTTTATGCTTTGGCGATACCTCGTCTGGTGATATCGAGATCGATCAAGGTAACGAATACATATCGAAGTTGTTATCAATGCTAGAAACGGCCAATGTCATTAATTATACGTATCGTCATGCAATTGCGTGTTGCAAAGACTTGCGCAGCCTTGTTTGGAGAATTCTCCTTGCCGTTATTGTCACTGTTGAAGTTGTCTACACTTCACTAATGTGGACGGACGTCATCCGCATCGGCATATTGCAGACTTCCTTTCATACCATCTGCTACACGACATGAAAGAGATATTCAAGAAACATCATGGGGCGGAATCTTGTTCATCCGGTAGTCATCGATGTCATCATGCACATTCTCTTTCATTTTCACATGTCTGTTGTGCTCTTCCCAATATTGCTCAATACGTGCCTTGCAGCTGATATTGCTCACCTCTCACCTCTCTCGTTTTTGTCATTACCCGTTGTGGTAGGTCGACGAAGGGCCAAGTCCAGACCTCGCCCTCGCCGCCATTGCTGCAGCCTACACTTAATACGGTTGTCATCACTGGCTTCGGGATCTCACCCCTTTGCCATCGCCATTACTTTCTCCTTCTAGGCTCTTGGCGCGGGCGCGGCTTGTCGGTGACCTCCCCAATACACGACAACACGTCCCAGCGCAGTGGTGCATGTGGCGCATTCGTGCCATACTTTGTTTGACTGCGGCTGACGGCACTCTGACCGCAACCCGATACTGTCTTTGAATACTGTCTCGCCAAGTCCGTGTTGTCGTTGCCTCGCTGCGCCAAGGCGGCGGCTATTTCTTCTTGTACTTCGTAATCGACAGTGCTCACCGTCAAATCTCGCACATACTTTCCGAGGTGCTGAAAACGAAATGTGGCGGTGGTTTTTATATACGACGGCTCAAGTGGCTGATAAGACGTCCCTTGGAATTCTTGCCTCTCTTGTCCAGCATTCACGATGCAGTTGGTGGCGAATTTCAAACTTCTTCCACTTGGCCCTTTTATTTTTACACCTCTTACATACACTACAGAACAGTCTGCCTTGGGAACTGCATTCTCACCGCTCACTTTAAGTGCCGTGAGGATACAAAACATTTCAGTACTTTGTACGTAGAGCAATCACCGTATATGTAGCTGTAAGACTACTGACAAAAAACAGACGAATAAAACAAAGCATGACAAAGGCTGACGCAAAAAAAGAAGAAGACGACGCTGCCAACACAGCTAGGAGGAATACCCCAAAGAAGGAGCACACGGTTCGCGGCAGGCTGTTTAGCGAGGACAATTGGCCGACATGGGGCTGAAATGGGGGCATCCTTTTTCGTCAGGATCGTTCAGATGCAACAGACAAACTGCCCCGGCGATGGGATGGATTTTGAGTATGTATCCTTCCGTGCCTTGATCTCGAGAGTCCTATCCTCTGCAACAAACTGTTTGCGATGAACACGTTATAAGAGATTCAAGATATTGAAGAGGTTGAATACGAAAAGGAGCGAAAACTAAGAAAAGGGCTGTTTTGATGAAGCATCGTCGATGGTTTGCACTGCAAGTGTAATTAAAGAGAATAAGTCAGCCCTAAACTGCAGCGGCCCAATAGCCCTGAACAAAGAGGTTCTGCCCTGTCCTCGTCTTTCCTAATTCTGCACGTTTGCCAAGGCCACACACCAATGGACATACGATGTTCCCTTTCTGGCCACATATTTCGTCTCTTTTCTTCCTTGTGTGGTATGACGACACGAGCATGCCGTATCTCCTATGCGGTACTTCTTTTAACGCGAGGACTTTTTGACTTCTCAAAAGCTCCTGCCAGGGAACTGGGTCTGGTCATCTTTTTCAAGGCCCTGTCTATCTTCGATGCAGTCCTGCCCTGCCAGCAAAACAAAAAGACCGCCCTAAAATCTCACCCCGGCTCCACGAAACAGACAGGCGAGGAAGCCAGCAAACCAAACGAACAGCAAACGAGTCTCTCTTTGTGAGAGCTGACGGCAACATATGTGGCCGACGGTGCTTTCCCCCAGTATCCAATCTTATTCACAGTACCGTAGCCCGTCCCCTGCTCCGGGCCCCACAACAACAAAAAAACATTCCAAATTTCACAGCCTCAACGATTGCCAACTTGTGTCGTGCTGCATCTTGACAATGCAATCTTGATGATTGGATCAATATGCTTCCCAGCGTTGCAGTCGCGTTTGCATTGATTACCGTGTGCCAATTGCTGGGGACAAATGTCGCCGGAACGAGGCGAGAAACGCAAAGATCCCGGGCGATGCTAACTTCTGGAGGGAGGAGAGTGCGACGTCCAGAGAAGGTAAAAAAAGGAATAACAATGGCCAGTTGGGCTGACGGCCTCCAGGGCAAGGTAATACACCGTCAGCAGTGGTGATACTGGAAAACAAAGGGAAGGTACTCAAAGAGGCAACATCAGATGAAGTTGCGATGTTGAAAATGCCTTTTCGGTCGTACAGCCGCCACCAGGCCCAGCGCCAATGCCAAATGTCGGTTTAAGTCCCAGCAAGACAAGCCAAGTCCGGCAGGCAAGACGCCACAAACCTATCTGGTCTTTACACGGATGCAGGACAAAAAGTTCCAGAAATAACATTTGATTTTCTTCGTCTCCTTCTTTTGTTAGCTCCGCTCAAACTGGAATCCTTCGTGGATATGGGTGAGGAAAAGAAAGTGCATAAGGCTGAAAAACAAAATGCGAGACCGACAGCGCTAAGACGAGATTGGGAGTTGACAGTGAAGTCCACGAAACAGGGCCTCCCCCTGGCCCAACGGAGCCAACCACAACGGCCGGATTGAATACGGGCTGCCCTGATGTGCACTTTGTATTCCGTCCTCTCCTCACTAAGAAAAAACATGTCAGCACTACGCCAGACAGGATGAAACCACAAGTTCTGGCGAGGATACTGGGTCCCAGCACAGACCAACTGACACGTAAAGAGAGCCAAAATGGCTCAGGAGGCTCTAGAGAGTGGGAGTGGACAAGTGGATAAGACGACAAAGACTGGACAGGAAAAGGAGAAGGAGCAAGTTCAAAGGAATGGAAAAAAGAGAAGGGTGACCAGGGGTACGAATACCTGCAAAATACAAGGAAATGTCCGGTATTTTCTGTATTTTCCAGGTATTAGTGAAATGTAACCGTGTAAACTGATTGTACTTGTCGTCGTATCTGGTCTTTCGTTCGCGGCTATGGCCCTATGGGTTGGGCATGGTGTGGGTGAGAGCTGGAGCTGTGGGTGAGCTCCGTTCGAGAACCTGCGCCACGGAGTCGCTCAACTGTGTGGAAGACTACAATGTACCTCCACTGAATAAACGAACAGGGTGTCAGACGGGGATGACATAAATAAAGAGACGTCTTCCCCTGCTCAAGAAAAGAAAATGCACATTTTAAATCTGTTCTGTATTAATTATTCAGCCTCGCTCGTTCGAATTTTCTCTTGATATTGTTTTCGACTTCTTTCCAGCAAAGCATCTCCTATCTCTGTTTACTTCTCCTCGTCCAACCTTCACAATGGCTCCCGTCTACGCCGAACACCCGTTCCAGCTCATCCCGGACCCGCGACCGGATGGCGTGAGCACAAAGGTAGATAGCACTCTCCCCTATTTACTCTGTTCCGTTTGCTAACTTGATAGAACGACATGTTTGACGACGTCGCCGTCGAAATGACGTGTGTCCACAACTGCTTCATTCGTGGCATCAACGCCATCTACCTGCAGGCCCCCTACGTCACCCAAGCCGACGCCAACGCCTTTTGCAACTACGCCGCCCTCTGGTCCAAAATGCTGCATCTCCACCACCACGAAGAGGAGAGCATCTTCTTCCCTGGTGTCGAAAAGATTGCCGGCGAAGAGGGCATCTTGGCCGGCAACGTCGAGCAACACCACGCTTTCCACGACGGCCTCGAAAAGTACCAGGCATTTGTGGACGGCGTCATCTCCGGCAATGAGGTGTACGACGGCAAGAAGTTTACGGGCATCATCGACTCGTTTGCCGGCATTCTCACCCAACACCTGACGGAGGAGATCCCCACCCTGCTGGCCCTGAAAAAGTACGGCACCGAGCAGTTCAAGGACTACCCGGCACTGTCGGCCAAGCTGGCCGAGAAGGCCTTGGCGACGGCCGGCACCACGACGGGCGTCATCTTTGTCGTGACGTGCCTGGATGTGAACTTTGAGGATGGTCGCTGGTCGGCCTTCCCGCCCATCCCCTGGATCATCAACATGATGTTCCGCTACATTCACTTTTGGGTCCACCGCGACTGGTGGAAGTTTGGCCCCTGCGACCGTCTCGGCAGCATGCGGCCACTCTATGCCGTGCCGAAGGAGTAAATTCTGTCTCCACAACTGATCCTCTCTGTCTCTCCGTTTTTCTCCCTCTCTCTACCTCTTACTCTCTTACTCTTTTTTCTCTAAATATTTATCTGCATCTCCTTTGTAAAGATATCTGGCGTATCTGCTTTCATACAATAATATACCACAACTGTTCATAATGCATCTTTTGATTTTGTAATGACAACATTTTGACAAAATATCTATCTGATTTAGATCCAGGGCTAAAAAGCCATGAATTGATACTATGTCATGATATGTTTAGAAACCCCCCCACCCCTATTGTCATCGTGAAGAGCCAACTATGGCTGCCATTAAGCCCATCACACGACCGTTTGGCATTTTGTGTTCCCTGCCGTCGTTGGCGTAAGGTCAATCGGATGCCTTGCACCAGAAAACTTCTCCTTGGTATTTTCCACCATAACGGCCTTGTCATAGTCATCGGGTTAACAAACCGTCAAATTAACCAAGTAGCCCACCAACCTCCGCTAATGGTGTCGTCGGTCTTGATCGTGTCGTCCAGCTCGGATGCCTCATCCTCCTCAGCAACGGTGGCCGAAATTGCACTGTCAACAGTGGGCTCGGGCGCCCGTTTTGTTTCTTCCCCAATATCCCCCTCTTCGTTCTAGTGTTCTTCAGCCAATCCAGTAACGGGGCGCTAGGCGTATTAAGACTCTGCGGGCCTCTCTTGGGAGTTTGGACTGCGTCTTTGTGCAGGGAAGCGGCCAAATCTCTGATTCGTGCGGCACACTTTGGTTTCGATTTCGATTTGGGTCTTGATTTCGACTTCGCCGTCCTTCCCGGTGCTGCGTGCTTAGCTAGAAACGCAGCAACGGCGGTGCGAGCAAGCTGCTCCCCTAGTAAGGCTCGTTCTCCGGACAGAAGGCCGTCAAGCGGCCAAGTGAGCTCCTGTCTGGGACGGGAGGAGGATCGAAGCGGATAAAGGATAGTACGGAGCCCATCTTGGAGGCACTTCAGTATTGTCGTGGACTGAGGCAGAGAAAGATACCTATGCCATAAACCGGGTAACTTGGTCATGTGAAGAGTTGCCGAGATGCATGTTGTATATTGCAGTGTGGATTCCTGTAGGGGAGCACTTGACTATTCGGATCTTGCCATGAAGACAGTAAATTGACCGATGAAATGGACTACAAGAAGTTGATCAAAAGAAGCTGGCGATGAGAATCATCAGGATGAAGTCGAGACAAATTTGGAGTTTGGATGGATGCAGCTGTCGAGATTCAAGTAAAGGACCACTGTTGTTGGATGCGCCTACACATTGGGACCATCTGAAAGGCGTCTTATGTAAACATGAGTGGTCGTTCCTTCTTGGCAAAGATGTGCTTCTGGTCGTGCCTTCCAGCATTATTCTCGTAAAATCACGTGAGCCCTTTCGAACAGTAAATGTCACAACGCAGTCTTAGTTTACTCGCTTTCTTGCAATGTTTTGGTCTGTTCAACGAACAGTGAATGCAACTTACGACAAACGAGCGATGCGGCTGGAGCGCCGTCCGTTATGAAAGGCAAAATGATGGTCAAAGGGACCCGTGCAAGCTACTCAGCTGCAAGTACACTCCTTCTGCACCAAAAGTCCCCTTTCTAACTGCTAACAAAATCAGTTATTTTCTCTTTTGCAGCATCGAACCCATCGCCAGCCTTGTCAACGAGTGTCAATTCGACGATTCTTGAGTTGGACGCCCTACTGGTGTTAGTGGCCTGACCCTTGTACTGCATTCGGCGTTAGCGACATCCCGCACGGCAATGTCGTCATCCGGAGCCCGAGCTACAAAACGACATTCTCTTCCTCCTCGACACTGTTCAATTGAACACAAGGCAAAAATTTGCCCAATAAGTCGCCGGCACAATGTCCTTTAGCGAAATTCCCACACTCGACCTCGCATGGGCTAACGACGCGGTCCGACGTCCACAGCTGCTCGCCCAGTTGCGCCATGCGCTCGTCGATGTCGGCTTCTTGTACGTTGCCCGTCACGGCGTGCCGGAACAGGTGGTGGACGACATGATCAAAGTCTTGCCCGCGCTATTTGCTTTAGCAGACGATGAAAAGGAAGCCATGAACTTGCACAACTCGCCACACTTTCTCGGGTACAGCGCGACCGGTGCCGAGACGACGGCCGGCCAGGCAGACCGCCGCGAGCAGATTGAGTTTGCGACAGAGCTCTCAGCAAACTGGACACCCGGCCAGCCCGTGTATGAACGCCTACGAGGACCGAACCAGTGGCCAAAAGTAGGGGCAGTCACTGTTCCAGGGACCGACCGAGATGTGCGAGCCGTTGTTGGAGCATATCTGGAAGCTTTGACTGCATTGGGAGAGCGTTTCTTACAACTCGTCGCTGAAGCACTGGCCCTGCAGATAAACGCTCTTCTGCCGTTTCTGTCCGACCAGCACCGCCTGAAACTGGTCCGGTATCCGGGTATCGACGACAACGAGGCCATTGGTAGCCTGCAAGGTGTCGGTCCGCACAAGGATTCGTCTGGCTGGTGGACGTTCTTGCTGCAGGCCAGTCCACCGCCCATTGGTGGCCTTCAGGCACTGAACCGAGCGGGCCAATGGATCGATGTGCCTGCCGTGCCAAGCACCTTTGTTGTCAATATTGGCCAGGCCTTTGAGGTCGTCACGCACGGCGTATGTCCGGCGACGACGCATCGTGTGCAGGTGCAAGCAGGAGCGCCTGAACGGTTTAGTGTGCCCTTCTTTCAGGGTGTACGAAGAGATCTGACCAAGGCAGAGGCATTGGGTTTGAGGCAGCACTTTGAAACAACCTTCTCGGAACGGTTTCTGGACGCCGCCGCGCCTTCAGAATCGTCAGAGGGACGGAAGATTGACTCGCCGTTCCTGCATGGCCGCTACGATACCTGGGGCGAGTCGCAGTTGCGGACAAAAGTACGCAGTCACCGGGACGTGGGCCGGCGGTTTTACGCAGACGTCTACGACAAGTACATTCACGATGAGGATTAGAAGAAAGAGGAGTTGAAAAAAATATAAACCAGTTTATTGGTGTATCAAAGATGAGCAGATCCAGACAAGAAGGTCCTAGGATCCGACTGCACATTGATTACACTTTGATTTAACTAGAAAAACATGCTGCAGAGAAGGCGGAAGAAAAAAGATAAAAGAATCGAGAATAAAAATCAAAGAACAGAGAAGAGATGGACGATATAGAGGGGACATGCGAAAGAAGGGAAACAAAATAGTGAACGAGATATGTAGAAAGTAGAGGTATCATAATAACAAAAAAGAGATAGAATTTTATGTAGAGGGGATGAGGGAGTCTTGTTAGTGGGGATGTAAATATGTTTGTGAATTTCGGGCTTCCCGAATGAGATGATGGCAACAATTGCAAAGGGCGAAGCAACGACTATCGCTTGACGCTTGCAATGTGGGCTTCAAAAAAGTATTATTGGGTTGTATAAGCATATCCAAGATCCCCACGAGCCTTGCAAAAATATTCCCATATCGCGTCCCATGGCGTCCGGTCAAAGCTGGGGTCTCTGCCGTTGCCTCTGCGGACGGCTCTGTTGATATGTTTGCGTGTGTGGTAGCAGACATCGTCAAGCGTTATGTACGTCTCGTACACTTGTGGCCGCCGCAATCTCATCTTGTAGTTCAAGACACAGAACAGATGTGACATGTAGATGATGTTGCGGACGCTGTAGCGGGCCAAGTCAACGTCGCATCCGTTTCTCGGGGTGGATGACGAGGACGAAGACACATTGCAAAACATGTTGTCGCCCGTGTGTGGCTTCTTGTCTTCGTCAGACACGAGACGGAACACGGTGATTCTGTCCCTGTGGTGCAGAGAGGCCACATCGCTGTGGATCTTGAACTTGAGCGGAGACACGCGAATCGTGTCATTTTCCAACCATAGACTGTCGTCGAGAAGCTCAATCTGGATGGCGGGGTCGTAATGCTCGCTTCGCGTGCGGCCCATGGGTCCAAGTAGCACATTCCCGTCGTATGTGCTGTTCCAACCCGCCAGCTCCGAACACACAATGTCGGACAGATGTTTCAACCGATAATTGTTGTATGCTTGAGACGAAAGAAAATCAGTGTTTGGCGGAACTAGCGGCTCGGGTTCGGCGTCGCTGGGCCTGGGATGGGTACCTCGTTGGGGCAGACAGCGCCGGACCGCCGCCTCGAGCAGCTGAATATCAATCAGGCCACGCGGTCTCATCCTCTCCTTCCATGTCCTTTCCCCGGGAATGGGCGGTTTTTTCTCCTCCAGCTTTATCTTGTTCCCCTCCTCCGTACATATCTCGTTCTTCTCCACCGGCGATGTCTTGTTATTCTCCTCAGGTGATGTCTTCTTCCCATTCGAACTGTCATTGTCATTGAGGTCGCTGTCAAAGCGGATGCCGTACTGGGCTGCCAAGTTCACTGCAGGCCGGTGTGCCGCAAACACGAGCTTATTGTACTTTTTCTCTTGGATGATTCTTCCGAGCGAAAGACCCTCGTACTCGGTCGTGAAGGCTGCCTCGCCAAGTTTGCACACGGAGATGATGCAAGGCATATAGAAGGGGAGGCGTTCCGCTCTGAGCCAGTCCCGAAGGCGATCCTTGGGATCAACGTCATGAAGTTTGATATATTCCATGTTAGAGTTGCCCAGCTTGGTCAAGGTGTTAATGGGTAGGAGCGCGTCGTCGTAACCGTTGATGGAATCGGCCTTGATGGTGATTTGGCAAATGGTGCCCTTGGGATCGCCTAGCCTGTGGCCCTGGAAGTCGAGCGTATAAAAGACGCCAAATTTCGCATGGAGTTCGATGATCATTTTCCAATACTCCCGGAGCTCCTCTGTGGTGTTAATGATCCAATCGCTGGGGACGACAAAGTTGTTGTCGTCCTCCACGGAGCCCGTGTAAGGAAACTGTGCCCTCTGGTTTCTGTTCGATATGATTTGATTGTTGACAGGGCGCCGTTGGGAGGAACTGTGTTGTGCCGAAGATCCGTTTGTGGTATTGCGGGACATTGGCGCAGACGAGGCCGGTGTGGATCCATTTGGTTGGTCGTTGTCGTTGTTGTTGTAGTTGTTGTGAGGTGGGCGGTTTTGACTACCACCGTTGGGCCTTGGCTGAAAGGATCCACCACCACGCATGCCTCGTCCTTGTCCAAGGTTGTGTCTGTTCGAAGGGAAGTCGCCGTTGCCGATGTTGCGATTGCCATTGGAGTACTTTTGGTTGGTGTCGCCATTGTTATTCACACGGGTAGGAGAAGGAGAAGCATGTCGACGGGAAGGGCCAGAACCTTGACCATTCTCAACGCCATTGACCACTACTCCATGCCCACCATGAACTCTGTTGTTATCAAAATCATAACGTGGCTGAGATGCAGCAAAGGCGACAACAGAATCGTCGCCGTTAGGGGGATTAATATGGCCTGGCACAGGGCCATTGGGACGAGGACCATGAGAAAGATGAAGAGCCTCATGAGCTGGGCCGCCGTTCATCGGCCAACGGCCACCCTGTACATGGTTTTGAGCGGGCTGCTGTGGACCAGAGGCCATGAGATTGTTCCATGGTAGCACACCATTAGGCATGTTAGAGTGAGCCCGATAATCTTGAGAATTCCCATTAGGAGCGTTGTTGGGAGGGCCCGGAATGTCACGGAAAGGCTGAACAAACGGAGGAGGGAGAGGACCTTGTTGAAAACCTGGGGGGTGAGGACCTAGGAAATAACCTTGGTGGGGACCTGGGGGGCCTGGGGGAAGACCTTGTGCCGGTGGCATGACATAGGACCCCATTGCCGTTGGCTGCATGCGCATGCGCATGGGCATCCCGTTCCGTCCTGGCTGACTGGGGGAATCGTAATTGGGATTCGGGTTGGGCTGCGGGAAGGGGGATTTATTGAAGTGGTTGGGGGGAGGAGGGTTGGCGTGATAAGGCACACGCCCATTCGGGGGAGGGCTGCCAATATGGTAGCCGTTGCGGCGGCTGTCGTAGTGGTAGCCGTTGCGGCGGTCTCCATTGCGGTGGTCCCCATTGTGGTGGTGGCCGTTGTGGTTGCGGCCGTTCCGGTGGTTGTCGTGGTTGTGCCTATCACCCAAGTTTCTGGCCCTGCCCTTGCATTTACCGTTGCCGTCGTTGTTGGAAGGTCCGCTGCTGCCCTGACCGTTGTGGCCGTTGTTGGCTCCGTTGTTGTCGTTGTTGTCGTTGTTGTCGTTGTTGTTACCCGAGCCGCTGCCTGAGGGCCCACCCCCATGGGTATTGAATCCCGCAGAAGACATTGTGGCAAATCAAATATCTGCCAAGTGTTGATGCAGGTACAGTATGTGATATAGGGGGTGACCCTGGATCTCGAAGACGGCCCCTGGATAATGGAACTCGTCTGCTGTGCTCTCGATTGTTTCTGTTCGACCCTCTCTCTAGAGCGAAGGAGGGCACGGAAAGAAGAAAAACGAGACAAAAGAAGGCCAATCACAGGTGGGAATGGTATCTTCTTTTCCTTGAATCGGGTAGAAGAAGACGTGCTGCTGTCAAAGTATTTGAAGAGGTGGGTATCGGGGAAGCTTGTTTGTAATATTAAAACAGAGATGCGTCGTTGTGAAGATCAGAGGCGTAATTCGTCTCTTTCGTAAGCTCATCCTTCTCGCAAAATTCTTCGAGGGGATCGAGAGGATGTTGGATAGCAACTTCGTCTTTTGTCTTTTGTTTCTTCGTCTGTCCTTGTCGCTTCCTTTTCATGGACCTTTACTAGGCACAGAAGAAAGAATGTGAGCAGAAGATAGAGAAATAAAGAGAGAAGACAAAAGTAAATGTCAACAATAAAAGCAAATTTTCTTCTCCTTTGATTGTGTGGTGCGCGGGGACGTCGAGTCGTTAAAGAGGGTCAGATATAGGGTATCAGGGCATTGATATGCTAATGTGCGCTTGTTGTACAGGAATCCCGTTATTAGGAAACTGAGGCTTGCAATTTCGTTGTATCGTAAGTTGCCTGAAGGTCGTGTTAGTGACTGGCCGGTGATAATCTTGATAGATCTTTGGATTGATGCAATACCTGGTGGTATAAAACTACTAAAAAGGGGAAAGGAGGCAGGATGAAGGGTTCCTTGGGTCGAGGCTGGGGGGGTGTGTGGGCCAAGATGAGGGAGAACCGGTATGAGGTTCAGCCAAAATATGCAGCTGCTGGGGTAAGTGATGGAGGAGATGTAGGGGCTGTGGTGTGAAGACAGCGATGCTATCGATGCGAAGTCGTGAGAAGATGTATGATGCTGAGAGGCGATTCGTATATAGGCAAGTGATTGTCATTAAAGATGCAGGATCATCAACGTGAGTGACGGACGTTATTTTGTGTCATCATGTAATGCGGCTGAGAGTGCCGTTATAAACAGGATGTTGATGACTCTCGGTGTGACGCGGCACGTCGTCGATGGAGTTGCTGATTTTGGTTCTGGTTTATAGTACAGACGTTGTGATGCCGTCGAAGCGAGTGCGGAAATTGTAATGGCGTTCGGCTGAAGATTGGCTCAGAGGAGCGGGCAATCAAAAGGCTCGATGTTGCTTGGCGATTTGGGATCAAAAACAGATGGATTGTCGTTCTTTTCGATGGAATCCGACGCAATATCTTGGGATTAGGGTCTCCTCCAAAGGGAGGATAGAGTCGAAAATAAGGGCGGCGCAGAATTGCTTTTTGTTTCGGAGAACTTCAAGAAAAGAATTTAAAAAATTCAAATCTCGAAATTGGTCTTGAAAGAAAGAGCAAGAGCGTGTTGTTGCGTTGTTGCGTTGTGAGGCTTTACCTTTGCTGGAAAGTGGTGCTTTCGAGAAAAGGTGAAGAAGAGAGAAAAACAAAATCTTGAGGAAAAATATTTTCTGTGGAATCAGGGAATAAAGTATACCAACAGAGGGTATCGAGCAATCTGCTAGGAAGAAGCCCTCACGACCGAGTAAGCACGCCTCGAACTCTACCGATACTTCGCATATTATTTGTAACATAGCATATTGTCAGATAGGGCTGACAATACAACTGCCGAGGCAGATGGAGGCAAGACTGGCATATCGGTGAAGGTACTCCTCCCGGATGTACCATGCGATGCAGCGACTCGGTAGATAGACTAGAAGATCAGTTTGATCCAGTTGCATATTGATCCGAGCCCTCGTCTCCTCTTTGGTTTACTTGCAAGGCAAGTTGGGCGGCCTGTTGGTCGAAGGAGAAAGCTTTGTCAGTCATTCCGAGGCTATAGGAGCAAAAGGTACTGCAGATTTGTGTTTTCTGCCGTATTGTAAAGTTAGTTAGGCGAGTTTGGTCGTTATTGTTGAAAGGTTTTAATGGTTTCCTCCACTGAACTTTCTTTTGCTATGTACTGCGCGCCCCTATATGGCGTAGAAAAAATACTTGTAGCCATTTTCTGAACGTTCCCCATGATAAAGCATCACCACACCTTAGGCACAAAATCATTTCCAGCATCGTGCACTTTTGCGTCGTTGTTTCACATCTTCTTATCTTTTCCTATTTTCTCCTTTATTTTGGTTTTTGATTGTTTACTTCTTCCTACTTTCAGAAATTTGCGGGGTTGGACTTCCTAAACAGGCACCAAGGTACAGAATCTGTATGGGAAGGTATGCTATGCACATAAAGACATACATACAGATCAACCACAACTTCTACCATGCACGCTGCGAATCGATAAATATAAAAATATCAAAGCTTAGATGCTTCTCTCTTGATGCAATATCAATAAAAATGCTTTTCCGCGACTAAAAGGCTGCAGTGATGAGCATTGCATGCGAACAAAAATTGTACATAGGCAAGACCAATAACGCGCTAAGCCTAATGTGGCAATGAACCAGATTGCGCGGCAGGAGCGGTACTTTTGATTCTTCTGACCCTTCTAAATTCCTTCTATTTTCCTTCTACTGCCCTTCTACCCCGATCTATTATGTCTGAATCTCTAAACGGTTTTTCGATTTTTGACTGTATGTTTTTCATCTATCATATTCTTGTTTTCTTTCAACGAATTGTTCTGAAAGTTTGTAAAAGAATTTCAAGCATTTCAAACATTTTCACAATTTTCGGAAAAAGCTCTGATCTTAACTCATCATTTTGTAGATGACACACATACCCTAGCCTACAGAATTAGTTATACCTTTAATAAGGAAAGAAATACTTTACACAGATACATAGGGCTGTACAGCGCCGGACCTAGGACTCCTCACTCACTGCCAACAATGCTTCCTCCCGCACCAGCCAGCCAACAACGAGCACAGTGCCAGGGCCGTATAGCAAAGCTCCACCAACTGCGAAGAGCGCGAGACGGAGCCACCCAAGTTGTATCTTCCCCGAACGCTTTAAATCGATGAATAACAGACCCATCCAGACAAGCGAGACGAGCAAGAGCGACACGTGATCGATACCAGTCGCATCCAGTCTGATGCCTTTCTGCAGTCCTTCGAGAAGAGTTGGCAGCCAGTCACCCACTTTCCGCAAAATCAGCCAGGCATGTGACACACTGCAAAATGCAGCCATACCGTAGACCGCTTTGCGTGCTGAAGGCATGTTTGTAGGGCTTGGACTCTGTGGGTCAAAGGGAGCGTAGGACGTATGTGATGGCATGGACGAGAATGGAACTACCAGCAACTCGAACGTTGCCGGCAGCAGAGTCGGAAAGGTCATCCATGCCCAGATGGGCGACCATTCAGGCGCGATGTGACCGAAACGTGCCAAAGCCCAAAGCACAGGGGCAAGATACCCTAACACGACGGCCGCCAAAGCGGAGCGAGCCTTTCGGTTGAAGCCAGCGGGGAAAGAGGATGGGGTTGAAAAGGCCCTAAACGACTCAAAATAGTGGATAGCCGAGTAGAGCGAGACCGCAGTGGCAATGCCAAAGGCAGGCATCATCATAAGGAAGATCACGGGATATTGTGTAATGTTGCTTAGGGCTTTGACCTTGTGTCTGTTGGTGCCGATGGATTTTTCATCTTCACTGTGGCGGCACGACTCGAGCAGCCAGAGGAGCAGGACTGGTGCGAGATGGATGGCAAATATGACTCGCTCTTTCATTCGTGGTGGCGGTGCCGCTCTCGCTGTCGACCGTATCGTGGGCGCAAACGTCGATGGATAGGATGGCGCAATGTACCATGGAACGGCGTCGGATGTGAGTTGAGGCGAGTTAAGAAAGACGTATCCACCAATGTAGACGAGAAGCAGTGCGCCTGGGATGCGCCAGAAGCGGCTCTGCCGATTCCGTTTGGCGAGGTAGATTGCTTTCTGCCAGAGATAGCCGCAAAGATGCACCATGGCGTCGAGGCGAGGCCAGCTCGATCGCTTGTAGCCATGCGTGGATGACACTTCGTCAAGCGAGGCCTGGATGTCAAGAGAAGCGTCGCCATGTAGTAAAGAGACGCGCATTTCGCTGAAGAGGACCCAAAATGGACGGCCAGTCATGGCTTCGGGGGAAAGGTCGCTCGTGTCGCTGTCGATATCGTCACTATTGATGTGAATAGAGATGTGTGGCTTGTCCATTGTTATTGTTGAGAATTGCCAAGAGAAAGAAGAGACTTGAAAGGATGTGAGAGAAATGTTGTCCGTACCTGCCAAGAAAAAGCTCTCAGATCAGGGCACGACGGTCCCCTATTTCAAGACATTAGAATCAAGCTTTCTTACTGTCTCTTTCAGAATCACGCCTCTACGTGGACAGATTCTTCATATCGGAAAAAGTAATGTCAATACGATATACGGCCAAGGTGGTAATATTGAACTGAACGCGCGTACGCGTCCTCTTTAATGAGGCGAGCAAACCGTTGGGAGACGCCTAAAGGTAGGCTCTTCTCCTATGTTGTCAATATTTTTCATAGTTTGGGTGCGATTGTGGCGTTCTCAGTTCCTCCGTGGCCGTCTTGGCATTTATTGTGTATTGGATGATGTCTACCTCCGTATGGAGTCCGAATTGGGCGATCCGCCGGATGCCGTTTTAGGCTTCCGAATGTGGGGCTCCTTCCCGTGGCAGAACCATCCCGTTGCAGCCGGAGCACTCGGGATGCCAACATCTGCCAGCAATGCGAGAGAACAAACGTATTTTGGTCGCTTCTTAAAACAAGGCCTGGCTTGCTTCCCGGCCGACTGACAACATCGACTTGTGAATAAGAGCGACCTAAATCAAGCTTATCCATCACGGCGGACGAGGTCCGGATCTTCTACCCGTCACCTCTTGACGACGGGTAATCACCATCTCTGAACTTGTTCTCTGTTTTTGATACAGACTTCTTCCCTTGATTTTAAGCGTTATTCTTAACAGGCCAAAATCTCGTAAACGAGAGCGAAAGACGCGCGGCTATCCTTGCGGTGGCAGTGTATGACTGTTCCTGTTCCTGTTTGCCAAGACAGAAGACCAAAATTGACCAAAATTGAGGCTCTGAAAAATAACAAGCAATAGGCCTAGTCATTCCATCACACTCGTGTCGGATTATCCCAGACTGAGGATCTGATCATGACAGCCGCCTTGCCGTGAAGTGTGAACCATTGACTCGGAGTCTGTAAGCGGCTAGTTCCTCCCCCTGTCGTTCCTTTTCTTGCTCTGTCTTCCCCACAGTTGAAGGATACGAGAATCGTGGGAATAGATGGTTTGTTTCAGAAAGTATGCAAGCCACCTAACAAGAAAAAAAGCTTACGAATAGTTCTGACAACAAATGCTTTAAACAAAAGCTCTCTCAAAAGGTAACCAAGTTTGGATCAATTCTGACAGCTTGACGCGTCATCGCGGTCCCATTGTAGAATCGTCGGATTGTGGGATCGTTGGTAGCCGCCGGTTTGGCAGCAGGGCAGCAGGGCGCGCTTGTCCCATTGTTAAGCTTAAAACAGTGCTCAGTGCGACGCTGCGACGTTGAGTAAAGGGTAATCGTTGGAAATTGTGGCGCAGACAGCCTTTACGAACAGTAGCAACTTGAAATAAATGCGATTGGGAAATCAAGACACGTGAAACAAGCAAGAGAAGCATCACGAGAAAGTCGGGCAAAGAGAAGAAAAAGAGAGTACCGAAATTAAGCATGTTCCATTGGAGGACTGCACGCAATACTCGCATTATGTCATGATTTCCCCAGGATGCGATGAATGCGAACACGATCTCAGGTGCCTTTTGAAATTCAGAGAGGGAAGCATCCTCCCGAAAAGCACCCAAAATCAGACACGATGATTTCCCGACTATTTTTAACAGAGGCCGCGTACGCCTTTTGCATCTTTTCGCATCTTTTGCACAAAAGACGTCGTAGTCTTTTGTCCAATACGAACAATTCATCCTTTCTGGAGGGTCCTGTTGGTCTTTTCGGTCTCTTCTTGGTCTGTTTCCCGGTTACTTTTGTTTCGTTTCACACATGCACCGATTCCATCACGACCTAAACCGTATGCAACATCCGTCGGATGGCCAGAATAGGGCAATATGAAAGGCGACGTGCAGATGTCTGTGAGAAAGATGGGACGGATAGTGTCCACATTGGGGAAAAGGAGACAACAAGATGCATCTCTACAGTAGACAGGGACAAACATTTCAAGAACAACCTCTGATCTCCAATCATCTCCAAGATGTTCTTAATGGCTTCATGCCCGTCTCTCTTTTACCCGGCGGGTCTAGAATCGGATCCGATGCAGGAACATGTCTTAGCTGCACTCACTACTGTCGTCTCTAATCTGTCTGGTTTAATGTGTTAGCAAGTCTTGTTAATGATTGTGACCATGTCATCAAACCGGTCACAAAAGCAACAACAACAGCAATGGCAGTTTATATCAGTCGACCCAAACACCTTGCAAGGTAGGGACAACAACAACAATATATCAAGCTCCGGCCCACGACGGCCCAAGAAGCAGCGCGTGTCAAAAGCCTGTGTGCGATGTCGAAAACACAAATTAAAGGTTGAGCTCAACACAGTCTGCACTCTATAATCAGTTTGGTAGTAATAGCTAACACCAGCCCAGTGTGATACATACAGACCTTGTGTACTATGCGTCCGCTCCGACGTTCCGTGTCTGGATGCCGAGCCACACAATCGACGACGACGGCACAATGACCAGACCAACGGCGAAATAAATAACGAGAGCTCATTGGATTCTACAGCTCAATTTACACCCGTGTCATCACCAGGAGCAACACCGGACATTTTCACGACCGGCGGAGGTTGGCCGGCATGGGACGAGATTGCCGGGCCGAGCCGTGACAGCAGTCAACCAATCCAGGCAATGTCGATGACTACGACGACCACGGCCGAGACTGAGAGTTCTGGAACGACCGCCGGATACATGATCGCCGCACCGGAGACGACGGGGTTGATATCGCACGATGCCGAAACGGACGATTTGGACGGAAACTGGGACTGGAACGCCGGGCACTTTATATCGCCAGACTTGTGGCCGCGAAGAGAGTCCTGAGATGACTTTTTGCAGCTCTGCGTCATACGGGGAGAATTTCTAAGTTTAACTATCATTTTTTGAAGCTATTCGGGTGACGAACACCGGTGGCTTTATGACGTGACGCCTTTCGGGCTGCCGTATGTGTAGGACGACTCGACGCTGGATCGAGACCTTTGAGGTCAAGAACTAAACAAAAATCAAAATAAACAAAACTTAATGTTCAAAACACGTGCATTGAGTCTTTCTCCGACAAAATCTGGCCCCTTCCCCTAGTCTCACCGATTGGCCCGATTTTCCCGTCGCCTTTCATTCTCCTTGGACTTTCCTATCTGGGCAGTTGTGCCCCGGAGGACGATGCCGATCCCCCACAAATAGCCCGCAAGGGCCCACAAAGCACACAAAACAGCCCACAATTCACCGATGCTATCGATATCCAAAGGGAACTTGGCCAGTGAATGCCCACTACAGTGGGCGCTACAGCGGACATGCACAGGACACTGCAGGCGCTGAAGCTTTTTTTTGGGTGACCCGGCGACTTATTTTTTCAAGCCAAGTCAATGGACTTGGGGAACATCATCCCGGAGAATTGGGGAAAAGGGGGGGATTCCAGACTTCCAAGAGACACAGAGGTGGGGTAGCCGGCGTCACAGCATCTGTTCTTGGAACAACGGACAAAAGAGTCATCCGGAGTGGTCGTCTCACTTTTTACGGCAGTGACAAACTTAGATCTTACATGACATGCGGCAATCGATCGCGACGACATAAGACAGCTATAAAATCAACCAAGACTGAGATTTGAGGCAGCAACAAAAAAAGACTACATCAACTGCATTAAGCACAATCACACAGCAACGCCTCATTTCAAAACCTCCACCACATTCACCATGGCCGATACCACTGAACGCATCCGCGCTGATCCGACCGATACGGTCCCCGAGAACCTGAAGGCACGCATCAAGGCGTCCTACGACGCTATCGCGCCCGTCTACAACAAGTGGACCATCGACCACTCGCCCGTGCGCATCGAGTACCTGGACCAGGTGCTCGTCAAGCTCCGCCCCAAGGGCCAGGCTGCGGCGGACAAGAAGCCCCTGCGCATCTTGGAGCTGGGCTGTGGCGCTGGCCGCCCCGTCACCGAGAAGCTCTTGGTCGAGCTCGACCCTGTCCATGTCACCGCCAACGACATCTCGACGGGCCAGCTCGACATGGCCAGAGATGCGCTCGGCGAGCACGGTGAGAAGGTTGCCCCCTCCGCCAACAGCAGAGTCGACTGGGTCGAGGGTGACATGATGGCTTTGGATTTCCCCGAAAACTCGCTGGATGCCGTTGTCGGTTTTTACTCGGTGATCCACCTGCCCGGACCCGAGCAAGCGACTTTGCTCGGCCGCATCGGCAAGTGGCTGAAGCCCGGCACCGGTTATTTCCTGGCCAACTTCTCGGACCGCGTGATGCCCGGCATGGTGCACGAGAAGTGGTTGAAGCAGGACGAGGGGTGGATGTTTTGGAGTGGTTTGGGTGTCCCCCAGACAGAAGCGGCCGTTGCGGGTGAGGGCAAGCTCAAACTGGAAGTGAGCAAGCTGGAGAAGGACGATGTCGATGATGTCGACTTCCACTGGGTCATTGCGAGGAAGCCGGAGTAAAGTGAGACGGAAGGGGCTGATTGGTAATGGGAAAATGCTCCAAAGCAGAGCAGCATGTATTATTCAACACGATTTAATGACTAGCATATACGAAAAATAAAATAAAAGATTCAACACAATCACGAGAGCCGCACCGTGAAATAGTGATCTCTCTCTCAATTGACCCTCAGTATAGGCTTATCCTTGGTCTCAATCTCTCCTATTTCGCCATTGCGTTACCTTGTTGCATATAGTCATGTCCTATTGGCCGCAAATACGATCGCGGTCGTTCACATAGTGGGGCATCAGCATTTGGCATCTGCATTCGAAGTATTTCTATTTGTGCATCTTTGAAGTCAACTTCGTTTGTTCATACCTTGACATGTTTCCTATCACATCCGTCATGTCGGCTGCCACAAAACATGTCAACAACCGACCTCTTCCTCAATGTCGAGGCCTACTGTGTCTTATGCCGGCGGGACTTGACCCTTTCACAAGGAGACGACCAAGACAACGAGAACGACGACAGGTTTGACAGCGACAAGTGGGAGTCTAACGTGATTGCTTTCTTCGATGGAGGCTTCGACGACGACAGGACTCGTCTTCACGTCTTTTCCCAGCCCAATCTCTCTGGATCCTGGCCGGGTGTTGATGGACGGGCGCCGGTGATTCTGCGACTCGGAACGGACGATGAGTGGATTCGTGTCAGCTTTGGCAGTCAACCCGAACAAAATGACGACAGCACTTATCCGAGGAAGCTCGCCAGCCTATATTTTGTCCACACATGCTGCTGGCAGGCAGTACGAATATACTATGACAGCGACGGTGATAGGCAGACAATATCATTTCAGCAAATACACCAGCTGGCTTCGGCAACAGAATCGATCTTGCCGCGATCGTTTTGTGGAAATGAAGCGGCAGTTGGGTCGCCTATCATTCTACCACAACAACTCCATAACGATCAGGTGGCCAAGGCCTTATCCCACATCTTGGCACTCCCTGTGGAACTACAACAGATGATTGTGGACGAACTCGGCGGCAGTATGACGGCATCCCTGCTTCGGGTACAGCAAACGGTCACTCTGTTGAAAAGGCTATCCACGTCTTTGGGTGGCAATATAAAAACCGAAAGCCTGATTCTCCGTTCGGGTGGCCACCTCGTCGCTAAAACCATACGTCTGTTCGGCCAGACATACCTGGACAGCGTTTCTGTTGTCGACACAGTGGACCAGTCGGCTTGGGACATGTCCATCCCTGTTCGAAGGACCACCGCCGCTGTGAAGGTCTATATTGGCGCACACGGCGTGCAGGCCTTGACTCTTGTCTATGCAGATGGGTCACTGTCGCCCGTCTTGGGTACAGTGGGCAAGGCCAAAAACAGTTTCTTTCACAATATATCACTGATTGGAGCGACAACACCGTCCCTTCGCATCTGTCAAGGTGCTTTAAAAGTTGTCTATATCGGCCGCAATGCTGAACATGGAAACCACGATGAGAAGACACTCTTGAACACGTTGCCGTCAGTGGACGGCGAACTGTCAATCCTCGATACTGTGCCTCATCCTCCACCAAGGCAGCAAGGATCAGATGGCCACAACCGACGGTTCTGCCAGTACCTTCCACTGCGGCTGGGTGATAAACCAGCTACCGTTCTAACTGTCCATTGTACCACTGAGGGTATTGTTGGAATGACATCCCATTTTGGTGGAGATGGGCTGTTGGCTTCAGAAGATCAGCGACATATAGGTCGTCCCTATGGTGGTGCCTGACAGAGAGCAGCCCCAGTCTGCAGACTGCGGGCCTTTTCTTGTCGTCAATACCAACCACGGCCAACTAGTTTTGTGTGGGCCGTACGAACCGTCAGTCGCGCGGTGGAAAAAGTCGGTTGTCCTACTCAGGTCGGTAGGAAAAGTTCTGGGCCTCTTCGTGGACATCTCGACGGCAACGCCATCTGGCATTTTACGGAGCATCGGCATCTACATACAAAAGGGCTACTTACGAACCGACCAGCCCGCTCTGATTCCAGGTTCCGTCGCCGTAACGCCCGCATTTGCAGAAGCACTTTCACCACTCGATATGGAACGCCAAAAACGTTAGGACGGGCATCAGTCCACAAGAGGTCACAGATATTGTCATTGGCGACGTCGTCAGCACAAACGAGCACAATGTTGTTATCCCCATTGCCGTCCACAGGTTCAGTTTTATTGCCTGGTGGTGTGACTCAAAAAATGACGCTGTCCAGGTTTGGAAGCCGGCATACCACCATATCACCTTTGCCGAGAATGAGAACACCAAAGGATTGTATCCAAAGAGACAAGTGCAGAAGGAAGACAGTTAGACACTAAATCGAATTGACTAGGATACGGGAAGCACCATAAAGAACTTTGAATAATAAAGTCGACAGAAGATATGTACAAGGACAAAACTGAAAACACACGTAAATATCAATGTGAACAAAGAGGCGTATAAAACAATTCACGCTTAGGGAAGAGTGATGGCGTGATGGCGAGGACACTGCATGAACGAGCCATGAAGACCACGGTACGAATGTTAAGAAGGACATTTAAGTAGCTATGTACAAGGTAGAATTCAACATTTCTCCCATTTAATCCCACATCTCATTGAAAACGTCGCGAAGGGGCCTACTCCACCCATCTTGCTGTTGGCGGCTTCGGCGGGACAGACTGTTTGACCGTCGACGGCAGTGCCAGAATTTTCTTGGCCGCGTGCTCGGCCAGAATGACAATCATGGCCGACGGATTACCCGTAATGTGGCCCGGGAAAACAGAGGCATCGACCACAAAAATATTGTCAGTGCCATACACTTTGGTGTCAGGATCGACGACGGCCGTGCCGCCTTTCCGGCCATCGTCCAGTCCCATCTTGGCCGTTCCAATCCAGTGGTTTGAGCACCGCTGGGCCGGCTTGGCCGGAATCGAGTTGACATAGTCGACGACGGTCACATTGGGCGCCGGGCGAATCCATGTCAGGTTGGCCACGGGCGTCAGCGTCTTGACCAGGTTCTCGATGCCACGCACCACAGCTTCCTTGTCAAAATCATCGTGCAGGTACGGCGGCGTCGAAACAAACGTGTCCAGGCGTTTTGTAATGGTCATGCGACCACGCGAGACAGAGCCCGTGCCCAAGTACTGGGTAATGGTCATGCTCGTGTTGGTCGACCCTTCGACGCGAGCCTGCCACTGCAGGTGCCGGATCCCACCATCGGTGCCGCGGATCGACTCCCAGAACATGGGGCCCAGGTTGGGTGCTGCCTGGGCCAGCATGCCCGTCCGGTTGGCCAGGTACGTCTCCTCATCGCTAACCACGGGCGTGTTCCAGGCCGCATAGTAGTCATAAAACACCACATCCGGGTGGGCAATCTCAATGTCCGTGCCGACATGATCATTCAAATTGTAGCCCACGGGTAGATCGATCCAGCTGTCCTTGGAGATCATGGTGGCGCCGTCCTCGGCCGAGCCCTGAACAATATTGAGCTGGTCGTCTGGGCCGATACCGCTCCGCAGCAGAAGCTTGGCTGATCCAAACGCGCCCGCCGACACGATGACACGGCCCGTGCCGGGCGTCAGCTGCACCACACCGGCATGCCCGCCGCCACCGCCGCCCAGCGTCGTGCACTCCACCTCGACACCCGTGGCGTGCCCGCCCGTCCGCACAAGACGCCGGGCCATGGTGTTGGGCCACATGGCAAACTTGTCCGGTCCCCGCTGGGCCGCCGACACCAAGTAGGTAGCCAGTGGTCCACCACGCTCACCTCCCGAGTACATGAACGTACTGTGTCCGTACGTGTGGTTCTTGAGGTCCGGGTGGTCGTTGGGCACAACTTCTTGCCAGCCCGCCGCTTTCAGGCCACCACCCAGCATCTCGAAGCCTTGCTGCTTGTACAGCTTGCCATCCATGGACGGGTGTATGGTGCCGGGGATTCTCGAGAAAACAGTCGACGTCGCCTCCGCCATATCGTCAAACTTCCACCCATCGGGAAAATTGCTGTCCCAGTCCCGCGGGTTCGGCTTCCACCAAAGGCCCGAGTTGACGGCTGTGCCGCCGCCCAGCACACAGCCGGCCATTTGGTCGAGATCAGTACAGGCGACGCCCACCGAGTCGTGCCAGATTTGGTTGCACAGGCCAGGGACGTCAAACCGGGTAAGGTTGGTGCCCTGCAGCCACTTGGGCTTCATGGTGCCGCCCCATCTTCCTGTGGATACGGGGCCCTTTTCGAGCAGAAGTACAGAGTGGCCGGCTTCACTCAAGCGGTCGGCCATGGGGATGCCACCGGCACCGCTGCCAATGACAATGTAGTCATACGTCTTGTTGGCGGGGACGGCCATGCACGCCGGTGCGGTGCTGTTGCCATCGCGGAGGACGAGAGCAGACGAGGGCGTCCCTGAACTGTTAGAAGAGTGGATACAGTGTTTATGTAGAAGCAGACTTACAGAAAGACGCCACCGCCGCTGCGGCGGTCAGTTTACTGAGGATGGCCATGATGATAGTGTGTTGATGGCGATGTAAACAGACTCAATGATGAGTTTGTACCAACAGCTATGAAGCTGGCATCGATTGACGGCGACCACAATGAACTTATATGGAGAAGACAAAATCGCAAGTTGCCTTCTCCCCTTCCATCTACATATATGAATATCGCCAACGCTAATCTATCTCCATATTGCAGTCTTCTAGATTTTGCTTTGACCCCTGGTTCCTGATTACCTGCCCAACTCCGCAGTCCCGGGGGCGTAGTCGGACAGATTGGAGGGTTGGTCGAGTCGTGCAATACATCCGATGGACTTTCAAGTAGTCTTAAATGCAATTATTGGCTTTTTTTATTTATAGCCTTCCTTGACAAAATCTTTTTCTTCCAAGTCCTGCTTCTACCGTCTTTCTGCCGTTTGATTCCACTAATAGGGCTAAACGGAATACACTCACGGGGTGGAGTCTGGGGAAAGGGAAGTGATGAAAGGAAGGAGGTCTTGAATCAAAATAGAGGACGGACAAAAAACACGGGATTCCCAAAAGCCCTTCTCCGTACTGTATATGTCCCCGCTTCATATTATCCGGGGCCCATGAGGACGACTCGGAGCTTGATTCCAGTGCCAATTGACCCAGCTTGGCATTTCTCTCCATAACGGCAGAATGGAGTGTTCCTGGGGTAAGCAAAAAGAATTCCACTTAAATGAATTGGTTAAATGGGCTAGATTTTAGGAATAAGCCTCTATCTCGGCTCTCGCTAAAGATGACAAAAACGCCACACCAAAAGATGCATTACCTGTACTGATTCTGTCAGCAACTCCTCTTTCCACCAAAATGAGATTTTACCGTTTGAAAAAGAAATCAAAGGCATTTGAGAATGGTCCAGTGTAATGCATACTACTCCTTGAAAGAAAACAAGTAAATAACTCATTGCCAAATTCAAGTGTGAATATCAAGAACTATTGGAGAGGAAATCGAATGAACATTTAAGCTAATAACCATTGTTCCGGCAGGCCCAAAGTCGGTCCTGCATAAATCATTTACAAGGAAAATTATTGCGGCAGTTCATCCAACAGTGGGATAGCCAAAGTTTAAACAAGCTTATTTATCCAGAGTGGGATATGGTATTTATTAGACGTCACGAGTCACGAGTCACGTCTCACAGGCAGAGAAGAGACGAAAATTCACAGAAAAAAATCGATATTGGTATAAGTATGGTAAATGCTTCCATAAGGGAAAATGAACGGCTGCCGTTGAGGCAAAAATATGTATGAAAAAAGGAGAAGAGAAAAGAATTAAAAGAAATCAAAGAGAACCCAAAAATCAGGAGAAAACAAAACCTTAAACAAGTAAACTGTAACCCACGCCATGCAATCCTGTGCTATGCAAAAATACCCATTTGTCTACCATCCGTCCAAAGGAAGAAGGAGTAGGAAAAAAAGAAAGTCGTGATCAGATGGAGATCGTAATAAAAACGAAAAGAGTCGTGATGAGACTGGCGTCTAGGAGTCAACTCCCTTAGAAACCGCCCAGGGGGTTGGGGTTGGCAATGACGCCCTCAAGCGGGTTGACCCAGGCAGGGATCTCCGAGGTACCGGTCAGCGCAGCAGCCGCCTTGTAGGCTGCCAGCGTGTTGGTGGCCGAGTTAAAGTTCTGGTTGATGACACCAGCCATGCCGGCCTGGCAGTGGTCGCCCTTGGTCTGGGCGCAGTAGTACCAAATGGGGTTCGTGTCCTCAATGGTAATCTGGAAGACGTCGGGAGCCTGGCCCGAAGGCGTAGGCTGGAAGCCCGAGAAGAAGCCGTTGCCAGTGTTCAGAGGCTTGCAGGGGGCGCCAAAGGAAGACTGGGCGACCGAGTGGTTGGCGGGCAGGAAGTGCCACTCAATGACATCGCCAATCTCGGCGACGACGTTGTCGGGGTCAAAGTGAAGGCCACCGAGACCAGCGACGACAGTGTGGGTGATGGCCGGGTCGCCGTTGGTGCGGGAGGCGAGCTTGCCGCCGGTGGTAGCGGTGCCAGCGTTGGCGGC
Organism: Ophiostoma sp. CBS 140.51; assembly: GCA_029298735.1. Taxonomy (NCBI): domain Eukaryota; kingdom Fungi; phylum Ascomycota; class Sordariomycetes; order Ophiostomatales; family Ophiostomataceae; genus Ophiostoma; species Ophiostoma sp. CBS 140.51. The sequence goes on from JANSLP010000325.1 coordinate 34,004, forward strand.
AGGCATGGCGCTGGCGACAGCGGCCAGAAGAGTGACGATGGAGGCAGTCTTGGCGAACATTTTGATTGTTGTGGTGGTGGTGAAGATGAAAATCTTTGAAAAAGTTGTAGAAGAGTTGAAGAGAGAAGAGTGGATTGGAAAGGTTGGTTGGAAGTGTTGGTTGTTGGTGTTGTGAGTGTTGATTGTTTGAAGATGTTGATGAGGATGAAGGAAAAGAATTGTTGATTTGAGACGCCGACGACCTCGACTTATATACAATTGTTGATGCCATCAAAGACTATTCTCGTCGTCGTAAACATGGTCCATCTGCACGATATTACTCAATCTTACTATGTTGTTGAATTCTACGCACAAAAAAGGCTATGTTTTTGCTGGCTGTGTTTTCCGTGATGATATTTTTGGAGTGTCCACCAGCATCGTGGGCTTTTCCCAATTTCGGGTGAGCCACCATCCGTGTAAGTGGGCGCCGTATGCGCAGTCTGAAGTCTAGTCTGCTGTCAGGTCAGTGTCAGTGAGACTCGAGGCTGGGCTTTCGCCTTACCAACAACGCTCACTGTTGTCTTGTGGCTGCCAAGCGTGGCGCTGTGGGGAGGACACGGAAATGATGAGGAAACGTGAGGAAACAGCAGAAAACAATTGCAGGGGAGAAAAAACAACCAACGGGAAAGGATGCTCAGCCCCTCTCGCCATCTGACATGCCCGCCGGGGGATTGTCGCATTCTAGACTTCAGGCGTGCTGTAGCGTCACATTAAAGGACAAGAATAACTCCCACACCATCCGTCTGTGGCTCTGCTTCCCTTCAGCCTCCACTTTTTTGTGTTTCTCCACCAAACAACCTTATTTTTGGTGTTGTTACCAAGACCCTTTTTTGGATGTTTCGTCCTTTTGTCATCGTGTCTGTGTCGCCTTTCTCGCCTGTTTCGCCTGTCTGCTGTCTTCCGTCAGTCCCGTATCCCAACGTCCGGGGCATTGTGTCTGCTCAACGCGCTTATTCCATCAACACTTACCCACTCTCTCTCCACTTAACCAGCCCCAATAGTCCGGATCACCAGCGACCCGAAAGGAAGAGCCGCAGTCCTTTTTCTTTAATTGTGTTTTCTTTTTCCTATTCTATCAATCGCCTTTCCTATTGATAACCTTACGAGTCGTGCATCTTGGTGCTCCGTCGGGTCGGGCAAATTTTTTTATTCTATTTTGATGTCCACGACACTTGACCCCAGCACTCGGTCTCGACAGCACATCCCGAGCACATCCCGCCTCATTTCTATTTTCAGCTGACCGCCACACCGTCTACCTGCCACGCACCGTTAAATCATCGTGGCGCCTTACACACCGTAACACTCGGGGCATAATACCTTTCCCATATGCATTTGCTTCTGCGCATACTTTTGCCAGCACAGTAATTTTGTGAGATACGTAAGACTCGTGCTGTTCTGTGTCGTCCTCCCTCTTCAGCCTTGCTCGTTTGTTGGGCCAGTAAAATTTTGGCGAAGGCGCAATTGAAACATTGCGGCAAATGGTGAAGATGATTTCTCCGAAGAAGTAAGAATATGTTGTGGCGGCGACCCACTGTATGATGTGAGACGCCGTCCACGCTATTGTCCTACAGGTACACAATGATCACCTACATTCGTTCCTTTTCCTCTCTTCCCCTTCGGGATAATTTTTGTCGCGGGGAAGAAACATGCAGGGGTCGCCAAAAGATGCCAAAGTCTGACGGGGACACGGCAAGGGCTCGAAAACAACGACAAAGTCACAGAAAATGAGAAAGTGTCATACTCTAAGCTTCAGCCCTGGACATCACTATTCAGTGCAATGCTGAGAAATACGAGATTCTTAATTCAAACAAAGATATCATATCAGAAACATCAAACATAGCTTGCTGGATCTTCAAATAAAGAAATGTGAGTAGACGTATCAACTAGCGTAAAATAGGCAACATTACAAAAAAATCATAGGAAAACAAAACACCAGTGTTCTTATCAAAATAAACATACCAAAAAACAACCTTCCACCAGACAGAAAACGTAGCGAT
>JANSLP010000326.1:0-35909 GCA_029298735.1 Ophiostoma sp. CBS 140.51
TTATTTATTCTTCTTTTGAAAAATCTTAATGGCGCTATTCTCTGATAATCTAAAAAACAACAAAATGACCATAATAAAACCAGAGTGGATAGATAGTATTTAAAAACGATGATCCGAAAATTTTGAAGTTTTCACCAGCTCCCTTTTCCGTTCCTTTCGTTTTGGCACTGTCTTCATCGGTTGCGACTTCCACCACAAGCTGACAGCCTCACGCTAAAACGCGCCGTGCCTGCCAAGTTGGCCCCAAGCTCTAGGGGCAGTTAGCGTGATGACAGCCCCTGCTACTGTCACTCACGTGTTGTTTTTAGTGCTTTTCTACCCAGTCGTTCCGGCTCCATTTCTTTTTTTGGGATATTGGTGAAGGAAGTCGCGACGACTGCTGCATCGCACCTGCACCGCTTGGTCAATCGTCAATCATAAGTTGTACCTGCCGTTGACGAATAAGGCGAATGACACGGCACGTGCCCTTGGACCTTCCAATACACAACTAGAGGGACCTTACCCAATGCCACGATGTCAACGAATTCCAGGGGAAATGCTCGCCGCGGCAAGAAGCTGGCTACGGCCGCGTGTGATCTGTGCCGACTGAGAAAGGTTCAAGTACGTCCCGGCTTTGACATTCCCGTTTACAACACGCACCCCCCTAACTGACAAACAGTGTATATTTGTCGCCGAAGCTGATTGCCGGTGTAAACGATGTGTCGATGCGGGCGTCGACTGCACGTTCTTAAAGGGCCACCGTCCACGCGGACGCGTCAGCCGGCATGTCGCTGCTGCCCGTGCACAGCGGCAGAGCTCCATGTTTGGGAGTGTGGGGCCGACAGGACCTGGGACTCTGCTGACGAGGCCGGCCATACCGGTATCAGAGGCAGACGGCACGGAAACGGCATCGACACCAGCACCGACGACACCCGTCACCAACCCTTCCAACGCGTCAGACAATCTCGTTACCAACCTCGGCGTAACACATCTATGTCCCCTCTCCTGCGCGGAGACCATCCTCAACGACTTTCACGACTATCTTTACCCTGTTCTGCCGTTTGTGCATCTGCCGACGCTCATGTCTGCCGTGCAGAAGGATCTTTGGACAGACGAGCCAGCCAACCGTCCTCTGTTTCGCACTGTCATGGCCGTCGCCGCCGCTACGATTGCATCCATCCTGCGCCGTTTCTCTACCTACAGTAATGGCCAGTATGACAGCGTTCAGGCCATGGCTGACCGAGCTCTACGGCTGGTGATACTAAGCCGCGTTGTCAGCCCCTCACACCTCGACGACGATCGATCTCTTGAGAGTTGCGTCACGTCGCTTGTTTTGTCCGTCGCTGCCTTTTACACAGGACGCGGTGGCATTGCCCGCAACCTGACCAATGAGGCTGTTGTGCTGTTCCGCTCTCTTGGATTGTACCGAAAGCAGGAACACGAAAACTTGTGTGACTTCGACAGTGAGATCTGCAAGCGTCTCTTTTGGATCTTTTATATCAACCAAATGTATGTATCAAGCTATGTTTATGATGTGCTTTACCATACTGACAGTCACAGCCACGACCGTCTCGATTCCGTTATACCGCACTACCCGTTCTGCTTTGAACCAATGGAGACCGACTGGGAGTTCCTGATACCCCGCGAGAACGAAGACGAGAGTCTCTTCTATGCCAACTCGCCGCCAGATCCACACGCAGTTAATAATGAGCAAGGGGCAAATGTAATGGGCTCGCCATTAACTACAGTGACACAGCCACCCACTCCGGGTCGCTCTGCTCGTTCTCGCCCTATTGTATCCGGGTTTTACGCCTTGCTACGAGTTTACTTGTGCGTACTCGACACATTCTCCGCCGACTTTCCGCGTCCACCACCGTCCGTTCTGACGTCCCTACCTCTGTTGATGGAGCCACGATTCCTAGTATCGGTGCCTGAGTCCGAGTTCTATTTTCCAGCAAGCCCAGCACCCAACACCGCCCATATGACCTTGACGTCAGTCACGCAACTGATGCGCCGCGTTCGTACCACCATGGAGCAAATTCCACCGGAATTACATATCGACGTTCAAAACCCACCACCTCAAGCCGTGTCGAGAAGTGCCATGCAAAAATTCATCATCGCCGCCAATGTCCAGATGACCAGTTTGTTTGTACAAAGTACGGCACTGGAGACATATGCCGCACAGGTCGATCGTCAAAGTTCACAACAGGCACAACCGTTCAATGCAGCTAGTGTCGTCGACTCTCCAGCTACGTCATTTTCATCACCTGCAACCTCGTTACCATCAACGGCATCACCAACTACATTGGATAGCATTGGCGGTGACAATGAGCTGGACGGATCTTCCGTCCACGCCTAAATTTGGAAGATTCGTGAGAAGCTAGCATCAGAAGCGCTCGAGATTGTCCACCAATTTCCACAGGAAGCCCTGGAAGCCAACGGCGCATCCCTAGTAAGTTGGTGATGCACCCAGCCATCTTTATAATTTTACTAACAACTACAGATCCTTAAAGCACGAAAAATCGCCGCCACTCTGCTTGAGCGAGATGAAACCTTCCCACTGTCAACTGCTGCTGCTGCACGCATGGATTCTTATTTGGAGCAGTTTATTCATGCTCTGGCTAGTATCGATTACGTGCACCCAAACACGTACCTTGTGACGGCGGATGCTAGGTGATTTTGTGGTGTACGATATGGAGCCACTCAATAATTCAATAATATATATACCCATTAACAATGGAGTAAAAAGCAGATTGGCAAACAGTCGGATAGAAGAAGCTCCTTGACGATGTCGCCTTACACGATAAAGTGGGACCGTTGAGACCACTGTTTGCGACAGGGCGGCCAATCACGTGCCGCATCCTCCACGTCATCGCTCTTTCTCAATTGAAACGTCACTCGTTCCTTCCATCCCAGTCTCAGTCCACAACAAACGCGGCGACAACAAAAATGGGGGAAAGGGGAAAGCGGAAAAGAGAAACAGCCAAAACCAAAACCAAAACAGAGATTAAAATAGCAGATTGAACACCACCATGCCGACATGAATCCCGACGAGCCCCCGATTTTGGACTCAATCACCGTCGTCCCCCGCCGGGAGCCGGAGCCGTCAGTCGCCGTCCTACCTCGGCGGGAACGGTCTGTCCTTTTGGGAAGCGACTCATCCTACGTGCCTTTGCGCTCGCCTTCGCCCCAGGTGCTGTCCCTGAGTCCAATCAAGCCCAAAGCAAAGTCGAAACCAAAGCAGGCATCGCTACCGCAGCTGAATTGCGAAGAATGTCGCGACCGCAAGATCAAGTGCGACAAGCAGCAGCCGGCATGCTCAGCGTGCGTGGCTGCTAAGGTTCCATGTGTGCCCATCTTCCGGCGACGGTTGGCTAGAGGCCGACATGTTCCTGCTATTGACGCTGCTATGACGACTCCCAACTCCCTCGACGAAGATATTAGACAGCGCGTGCGGCGACTGGAGGCGATTGTCACGCGAGCGAGCCCTGTGCCGATATTGCCGGCTCTCAGGAAGACAAATGGCGCTGCAGGAATTTTGAAACAAGGTGTGGCTCCGGCTCCGGCTCAGGCCCAATCCCAAGAACCACCTTTGCGACCACATGCGATGCAGCATCCCGACCACTTCTGGACGGACCTTAGTGCCGAAGTCCACGGTCTGCGGGATGTGATTGAGTCGACACCAGAAGATGCAGAGGACGATACGGCGCAGGCGCAAGCCGAAGTGTCGACCCAATACCATCGACCACGCGACATATCTGTCCTTGGGCTGTCGAGCATGGGGGCTTCAATCTTCGACCCAAGTCTCATACTACACGACCGATCTCTCGTCTCGCAGTTGTGCAAAATATACCTTTACCAAGTCGACCCTATCCTCAAGGTACTGCATCGGCCGACACTGGAGCAGCACTTGATGGAAGACACGCCATACCTAGGCTATCCAGAAGGACATACATCAGTAGTGGCACTGGACACGGCCGTCATGTATGTTGCTATCAACAGCATGGAAGAGGGGCAATGCCGAAGCCTCGTAGGACGGGACAAGTCGGATCTGCTGGCCGTCACACGACAGGCTTCTGAAGCGGCACTCGAGAAGGCAGGACTGCTCACTACTCGCGACGTGACCGTCCTGCAAGCGTTTGTGATCTACCTGGCTGGCCGGCAGGTCGAGGAGCCAAGCCGAGCAGTTTGGACCCTCCTGGCTGTGGCTGTTCGCGTCGCCAAAGCTCTTGGCATCGATCTACCACGGACCAAAGAGACTTTCTTCCTCCGCCAGATGCGCCAGCACCTATGGCTCACTATATGTCTGATGGATGTCCAGTTGGCATTTAACATGATATCACAACCATTAATCTCTGCCAACGAGGCCTGTCTCTCGCCGGAGAATATACCACGGCACATCAACGATGCAGACTACGCACCCTGGACGGTCGATCCTCCGCTCGAACGGGGCGGTCTGGCTGACACCACCTACGCCCTGATCAAGTACCGTATCCAGGCCTTTGGCCGGCAGACGCATTTTGTGCCTCTACCAGGAGCAAGTGGCTCAGACGTTGAAGCCACCAGCGATGCAAATGAAAGACTGGCGAAGGAGCAACAAAACGCGGATGCCCTCTGCGACAACTTCATAAAGGACCTGATGGCTCGCACGTTTGGCATTGACCCGTCCCAGTCGCCCTTTGCCTGGCTCGTATTCCACAGTACGCAGTGCTTTGCTGCTGGTGCGAAGGCTGCACTCCTCAAGAATAGGCCCGACAAAACAAAACAAGGCCGTCCCGAGTTTCTGCGTGTATCGACTCAAGTGTTGGAAAAGACAGTGCTGATGCACACCGAACCACGCGGCACGGGCTTTCGGTGGTCGATTACCGTTCGATGGCATATTTTGGCCATGGCGCTGGCGGAGTGCTATGTCTGTTCAAAAGCGACGAACCCTGATGTTCAACTGCTACGGCAAGTGTGGCCCACCATGGAGGCGGCTTATGCTCATCACGCTAGCATCATCGGGAAGCATCGTGGTGGGAACCTGTCTGGACCTCTGAGCAAGTTGATGTCCCACGCAAGGCTGGCGGTGGAAGCTGTCATTGGATCAGATAATGACAGGCATGTTGTGGCAGTCAGTGACTCCAGCATTACACCAGCAGTAGGGTCTCCAGACCTGTCAGCTGTTCTCCCAGCAGAGACTGCATCTGATCTATGGGGAGCAACATGGGAGTCCTGCTGGGACGACCTCGTATCGGCTGTTGCTCTCGACGACGACATGACCATGTTTGACACACAGTTTTATGTTCAATCGGGCGTTTTGTAATTGTTTAGAATCATTGCATCCATTCATCATATATCGTTAGCAAAGACAATAGTGTCTACCTCTTAAAGTGGTTACTGTAACTTGCATCGTTCCTTTTCTTCCGCCATGCCTTGTGCTCTGCATCATCTTCAATGACAGTCAAGCGGCCCGTCTTGGACGAGAACCACAACTCCAACCGGCCACATCCTGGCTCGCCCAGTGGAACACACTCCCAGATACCATTCTCGTCATCGTGCTCATGCTCGTGTCCGTCACTAATATCATCGCTGCACTGCGCATAAAACACCTGCCAGCTCTGCGTGCCCGGTTGACGAGCGGCTGGCTTCGGAACTTTGTAGGTGTAGCTGTCCCTGCTGATGCACAAGCATTTGGGCGCCTCAAACTCAGTCTCATCGTCCCAACCGATACGGCACTGGCCCAGAGCACGTTGCCCGCCGTCCTTGTACTCGATAAGAATACCACGGTCAAAGTCTCGCACAGGATCAGAAAAGACAGTGATGCGGCGGATGGGTTTATCGAGAGGTGCCGTCGACAAGAAGGAAGAGTAGTCGTTGGCGTGGGTGACTTCGCGGGGCGGGAGGTCACCAAAGGGTGGATCGAGTTGGAGTGGAGGTCTAAGTGCAGGCGACTCGCTGTACGCTCCAGCCACTGACAGGATGAACGACTCGTGGCTGCTGAAGATGAGCGATATGGGTGCCGATGTGGCCAGAACGGTGTCTTTCCTTGGACCCAGCAGCATTGGACCGACTGAAACGTCGCCGGCCAGCTTGAGTCGGAATAAGAAGTCGACGTTAAAATTGCGGTACATGTTGTCCCACTCCTCCTCGCCCTCAATCTCTTCTTCCTCATCGTCTTCGTCTTTGTCATCAGCTTCACCCTTGGCAGCGTTTTCTGCCTCTTTCTCGGCCTTGTATGTCGACAACTCTTCTACCTCCTCTTCAGCCAGTCGTACATCCTTGATGGCCCGTCGACCACCGTAGGCAATGACACGGTCGCCGGCAGCACGGTTAATTGGGACGTATACCCAGGCGATGTCGGTGCGGTCGAGAGACAAGAAGTTCATGCGCGCCATAGGCGTCACTGGAGTATGCATGTGCACAACAGCCACCTTCCCATGCTCAAACAGTAGGGTTATGCCGTCACAACGGTCAAGCGGTACAGTCTGGAACCGGGAACGGGGCAGGATCTGTTGGAACAACATGCGGCAGTCCGTTGTAAGGCTGGGCGGTGTCGGTGTGTCCCAGATGTGGAGGCCCTTCATCTTCTTCGGCAGCTCCAAGCGGGCCAAGCCATACTATATGGTCAGTGAGAAGTATGATTATGGATGGATGTAGGGGTGACATACCTTAAAGTGTATCATGACACCCTTGACTTCATCTTGATGCACGATGACATAAGCCTCTTTGTATGAGTGGCGGTCGTGTGTGGCTGGTGGTAGGGCTGCCAGTCTTTCAATAGACCGCAGCCCGCGAGCATCAATCATCAGACGCAGAATCGGGTTGTCGGCCGTGTTATCCGAAACTTGGGCAGGACTACCCCGCTCCCAGGCAGCAATGTCTGTCAGTGGCATGGACGTGAGCTGGTTGTCCTCACCTGCCAGAGGTTGGCATCTGTCAAGGACAGCAGCGTAGCGCCAGATGAGACTCTCGGCCGAGTCTTCCCGGATCATCTCGACGAGCTCGGCTGGAAGCTTCAAGAGGCGGTGAAAAATGCCAGTGATGCTCTCTTGTCTATCTGTACGATCATTGTCGTCGGCGTCTTTGGCCCCCTTTTCGGTGTCGATGATTGTGGTCACTACTCGATCCAGCGACATGCGATTGTCAGCTTCATCCGGCGTGTCTAGCCACAGCCATGCCGCTTGCCGCCACGGACGACGCCATGCTGCTGCGATCCAGAGTCGGTCGAGACTCTCTTTGCTGCCGGCATTGCCGCTTACACCGACACAATGATTCCGGAACATGGCATGGCAGTTGACATGCACCGTGCATGCTTCGAGTGTTGCCGTTCCTTTCGTACATTCCGGATTGCGGCACATCATCGGAATCGAGTCGTCCTCGTCTTCGCCCTCTTTCGGTTTGTGATCGGGGTCCTTACCCGCCGACTCTTCGCCATGGAAGAAGGCATACTTGGGGTACGAGAACGGCGGCGTGCGGCGTTGGTACACTGTGGCCCGGTCGACCCCGAGAAGGGCAGTGCAGGCATCGCCGACTTTCATAGCAGTGCCGCACAGACCGCAGTGTGCTGTGAGGCCGAGGTGCAGCGGCTTTTCGTTTTCGCGGCGGGCAAACATGGTGGGCGGCTGGACGGGGCTGACACTTTGGAGGGAAAATAAATACAGGGAAGAGTTTGAATTTCAAAGGATTTCATGAAACGGGATTTGATATGAAAAGTCCGAAAATCAGCAATGCTACGACGTCTAAGTATGGCTGTGTGATTTGGGGTTAAATCGACCAATCAGGAAAAAGGGGGTCACGGCCGTCTTATTCTTGTCTTGGCGGGGACGACATCTGCCTGTTTACGATATTCTAGCATGCAGGGCAAAGGTAATAGCACATTCATCGTTGATTTTCAGCATGACTAAGCCGTTTGAACATTGTTGTTATTCGAATCATAATAAATGAGTGATAATCAAAGAGAAAACAAAGTTCTTCTTCATCTTAATTCAATACATTAGCTAACGGTATAGTAAAATCAATGAATGCAATCTACATCTTCATCTTAAATTCTGATCGTTATACAAATTGGCTGTACACATTTTCAAAGATAGGTGTTTTTCTTCTCCGCCACTACGTTGCTCCTCTCAAATATCGTTGGAGGTTACGGAATATTCTCGACCAGCATCTCCCACCCCTTGTCGTTCCGTTCAAACCGCATAGCTGTATAGGTTCTTGGCTGAATAACAAGATCGCGGGGCTCCAGGTTATCAATCGCAATCGTCCTTCCGTCCAATACTTCTTCTATTCCAATTTTCTCAAGCCATGTAGGGTCGTACTTCCACTAAGCCAGGTCCAACTTAAGAGGCTCGAACTCCATGTAATCGCTCAGATGTTCCCCCGTAAAGTCGTCAATGCTGCTCCCACATGGAATGAAGATCTGGGGTAATTGTGAGCCCCACACCCCATGTCGCACGTAGCGTCAATATGTTGGGCAGAGGCTTCCGAGCCGTTCCATTCATCTCAAAACGTCCCCGCTCGTAACGGAAGATGGCAATGTCCGGATAGTAACCTTTCGCATACCAAATCTCCAGAACTCGGAGCTTCGGCATGTGCTTCACGGTCTTGGCGGCTGCCTTAAGAACAGCTCGAGTGTCCTTTGGCCCTGATGATGGGGACAGCGTCGACGATGTGAGGGCCAAGAATGTAAGATTAGGCCATTGGCAGTTCATGTCGACAATAGACACAGGATGCCTTGTGTACCCCTTTATTATACACGTGGAGCATGCGCAGTCCACAACGGCAGAGGAGTTTATAGCCTTAAAAAAGTCGTCGGCCTCAAGGTGGAAAGACACAGCCACATTTGTCAGGTTGGTGCTGGCCTTGGCCACGCTCTGAGCCAGTTCTTTCCAGAAAACGCGTGTCAATGGATCGTCGAAAATTTTGCTCTCCTTGCTGCTGTCTTGAAACATGGTTAATGTCGCCATTTTTGCTGGTAACCCGTCATGACAGAGATTACAGTATCCCGTGAGAGATGTTTAGTTTCTGTCATTTTCACTTAAAAAAGAATCACGGGGAGGGAATAGAGATTGGGACTACACATACCAAACCTCGTCTCTTTGGAATTCGCAGTTGACGGCTGTCTCCATTGCTCAAGCCACATACTTGCGAGACTTGGGCAGTTCTTCACCAGTTTGGCGAGGTCAGGGTGGATCGTTCGATGATGCCGCCGGCCCAGCTCGATTTGGCGAATGATGCGAAGTGTTGGGTACCGGATATTTCCACCTAAACGCCATCTGCCTGGTACACCTTTGTCGACGACATCCATCACACGGCAACCAAAGATACGCCGCATGCAGCGGGGAGTGGTTTGCTGCTCCTGTACCCATATATCCAGTTATGGAACCCAGCATTTATCCGGCTTTGTCGAAAAATTATTTCGTCTGCCGTGAGCTGCTTTCTCCGGGTGCTGTAGGTATGAGCCGCCGCATATCGTGAAAGTAATGACCCTCGTCAGACGGCGAGTAGATGTTGAGAGCAAAAGTAATACCGTCTGTCAAGGGATTCTGTTGGTTGAACTTAGTCTGAGTTCTGCGTAAAGCCCATCTTTACTGCTTTCTCCCACAACCAACAGTTCATACTAGTCATTATCCTCTTGCAGTCGCTTAACTTATTAGTCTTTAGTAACTCTTATTAATCTCAAAGATCGGGCAGGTGAGCGCACTATGTTCTTTCATAATGGTGACAACGGATTTACGGTTGCAAGTTGAAATAGAGTTGAGGATGAGCTCTGATTGACTCATATCCACTCTATTGACTATCTACGCAGCATCTCTTCAAAATTTTCCATCGCATTATTTTAAAGTTCAACCTCCCGTGTTGTTCTGAGAAATGAGAACGACACATTTTATGACGGCATAGAACAGTCAAGCTACAGTTGTGGTCAACCGCCTCCTTTTACTTTCGATGACATAAATAAGGTACATTCACACGAAAGTTACTTATCACTTATGAATTTGCAATAAAGATTTCAAAGGACTATGGAAAGAAAAGACAAAAAGCAACAAATTTGCTACAGTTAACAACTGAATACCACTGCCTCATGAATGGCACATCCACGTTATTGTCCAGCTGCCGGTCTAGCCCTTTGCCACCAGGTATGAATCTTCTAAAAGATCCACCACATTTCTCTGGACGTCGTCCCAACACTTGTCATCATCAGGCTTGAACTGTCGCCGGCACTGCTCAAGGCACCACTTTACGGCACATGCATAGTTGATTCCTCCCTGATACTCCACTTCATCAAGTGCGGCTTTTGCCGCACCATAGACCTCCAGTCCGCGATGTGCAGTGTCAGCCGATACGCGAAGTATACGTCCCAAAATTAACTCAATGAGTAGCACACCGAGCCAGAGAAACGTCATGTCGGAATCAGTATCGCTATCAAGATAGCTGCCCGACGCGCCAGCTCTCCCGGATTCTTTCAAATGGCTGGATGTTTTGGGTGCCACAAATGGTTGAGCATACACGGGCGTTGTGTCGTTGCTACTCTCGAGGTGGCTGTTTCTGGCGAAGAACAATATGTCGTCGCAAGTCAACACTCCACAACCTAGCCACGGCGTGCCATGCAGCTGGATTATGCTAGACGATATGGTAAATGCCAGAGACAGGCGGTCCAGGTATGTCAAAGTTGCTAGACTCATAGCATCTGTTTCCTTGTCTTTTCTGGGCGATGCTTCCTTATCGAGTGCCTGTCGCAGCGATACACTAAACCATGGCCACTCATGGTGGCTGCCATTTATCGGATACACCCCGAATTCTTTGCCGTTCAAGGAATCTGTGATGAGGCCATAACAGCTCACTGTATTTCCCACTTTGGCACTTGTAAAAGACTTGCAGAGACATGCAGAGACCGTACTTCGACCAGCAACTGGTGGTATGACGACAGATGTTTCCTGTGCGACACTGATAGCAGTTGTCGTGATTGTGCTGGTAGCAACTATGTTGGAAGCTCCGGCGTTGCTCGTGCTGCTCGATCCTTGTGTGATGCTCGCCATGCATGTCATACCGACATTTGCGGTACCGGCTAGACCAATTGCTATGCCAGTTGCAGAGCTCTCTACGTCTCGGAACCAGACTGATTTCCCTTTTCCATTTGCCTTGCCAGAGGAGGCACTAGGAATGCGAATTGTAACGGGCTGCATCGACTGCGACAAATCAACCGACAATTGGGATGCCGACTCAGTTGCTGTGGCGGCGGATGCCGATTCCCGGATCACCACATCGTTATAGGACAGAATAGGATATGGAGAATCGTCGCTCTTGTGGTTGATTATGGCAAGTCGAAACGATAGGCTTCTTGTGATCGCCATCTCAGTGTCTTTTGGCAAAACATTTCCTGCTCGTGGCTCCAGTACCAAATGTACGGCATGCATGCTGCTGTGGCATTGCTTGCTGAAACCATGCTCCAGTGCTCTGTACACACTCTTACATGCGCCGCGCAGCAAGCTAAAATATCGACCCTGGGAACGTGTCCGGCGGCTCGGTTCCAGCCCAATATTTTGTTGTGTGAGTTTCTCGAGGTTCGTGATGCCGGATTTGATGCGTGTAAGCAGATCGTCGTAGCTATCCTTACGTAGAGAGAAGGCTGCTTTTTTCATCTCACGGATGAGCCTAGTTTTGAAGGTGCTGTTGCTTGTACCAACAAGCCATCGGACTGTTCCATCGGGATCAACTCCCAGCCTCTCACGCATTTCTTCCATGGCTGCGTGAACATCATTTATTGTACTCTGAAAATCGTCGTAGGACTTCCACAGTCGCAACTGGATTCTGTTCTTCAGGTCGGGTTTGTGCCACTGCTGGTCGAAGGGCTTGTCAAGCAGTGCCTCTATCTCCGTCGGTGGGACAATTCCGACAAGAAGCAAGTCGCACGTATTTTCCAGCTTCCTTCGCTCTGTTCTGAGCGTTGTTGTGAGTGCTTCCAGCTCGAGTTTGTAACGACGAAACCGCCCGAGGGTCGAAACGCAGTCAGCATAGCGCTCCATAGCTGAGATGACCAGTGGAAGCACACCGAGCACCACGCCAACAACTTCGACTCCAGACATAGTCGACAGGAAACGAGAGCCGAAATTGACGTTGTAGACTCTGTGTTGATGTAATATAAAGCCGAGAAAGAAACGCGATGACAGTACGTTTTCAGGTTTGCCGCAAAGTCAAAATCAAAACCAGAAACAATCGTCCTCAAAGCACGTTTCGCCTCGTTTTGATGTTCGATAAATCACCCATCCTCCTTCATTGCCATTGGAGCCTCTTGCTAGCTAGAGAAATTCAGATCACCTTGCATAATTATTGCCCCGCTGCTTCACACCAATGTTTGTCATAAGCATTGATTACAAAAGTTGAGGTAATTGTGCACTTTTGGCGACAGTACGTCCCGTCACATACTAAGGTAAAGTCGTTTCACTACCCCCAAAGATAAAACGTTCTGTACCCCTCAATTTTTCCATTCTCACTTAAATTTGAGCCTTACATACAGGTTTTCAAGCTGCTTCTTTCCTTACCAGGAAATCATACAACAACAATCAGTCAGATCCGCCTTCACCTCAGTCTACATGACACCTCTCAATGGCACAGCTCATCGGCGAAGTCGTCAACCGCTGCCTCAGCTCTTTTCGCTCACTAACAAGTCTATCACTTGAAAAATGGGGCAACAGCACTGACATTGACATCCGAGGTCATTTCGCCCGCTTCAAGGTGTGGTCTGGCAACATAGGCGCTCATAAATCAGGCCCTAGTTCACTCGAATACCGTCTGCGAGATGCCTCGAAGATTCGCCATGAGGTCGTTCGTCTGTTAGAAGAACTGGAAAAGTTACTAAAAGACGCCTACGCCATTGGCAATGGCGAGAAAGTGCCATGGGATGAACTGCCCGAAGACACGGATGACGACGGTGACGACGGTGGCGACGGTGACGGAGGCTACAGTGGAAAAGAAGACGACAGCAGCACCTTTGTGTCCACCGAGATTCAACAAATTGTTCGCAACATCGATAATCTCATCGTGTGCTTATTGCGCATATCGGTGTCTATTCGGAATCCGGCACCCCATGACCGATTTAGGGCTTCTAAAAATACTGACACCAGCCACTATGAGCCCTACGATATTGAACATGTTCGATCCAAGCACCCAGGCCTGGATGAAAGAATCATCCAACGCCTTGGACGTGCCAACTCTCGACGGCGTCAGTACTTCAAGTACCGCGAATCCCACCATCAAAAACTAGCACATGGTTTGGAAGAAGATAACCTTGTTGCAGCAAACACCAACGCTCTGCAGAGCACAGTAGCGTCGTCTATACCCGACGCAACGAAACAAGACATTCTGTCCGGTACTCAAAGCAGAGTGGTCGATGAAGACGAGCAGTCTACAACGGGAGTTTCCCAAACATCATTTGCTACCTCTGTATCCACACCTGGGAAGATTTGCCTACCACCAAGGCCAGCTGAGGCAGAAAAGGGCCCTTTCGAGTGCCCGTTTTGTCACATGATGATTTCTGCCACGTCATCGTGGTCATGGAAGTACGTTTAAACTCCTGAGAAACATGTCTGCCTCACAACTAGAACTAACTCAACCTTGTAGAAAGCACGTCTATCGTGATCTGCGCCCATACGTCTGCTTACATCCAGACTGCGAGATTCCCGACCAGGACTTTGGTCGCCGCCACGAGTGGATCAAACATGTCTCCGAAACTCATTGGAGGGCCTGGAAATGTCCAGTGAAACTCTGTCTACAGCCTTTCAGCTCTGCAGACAGCTTTAGGGCTCATGTCCACACCGCTCACGCGGTCCTTTTCTCTGCCTGCCAAGTGGAAGATGTAGTACTGTTTGGCCAAATGCCTCCAGAACCCAAAGAAAAGATGCAATGCCCACTATGTAATGCTACACTCACATCACCCAAGAGTTATACAAAGCATGTGGCGCACCATCTTGAGCAACTCGCTCTCTTTGTCCTGCCAAAAGTCGACGTTGACGAAGAGCTACAAAGTCCGGATGAAATCTTTTCAATAAGCCTCCTAAGCCTCTGCTTGTCATCAGAATATGCACCGCCACCAGACGATTTCATTCGCGAAGATAACAACGCTGATGAAGACGGCAACGTCGACGAAGACGGCAACGTCGACGAAGACGACGACAACGATAAATTTAACGACTTTGACATGGGCGAATTCACTCCCGAAATCCTTGCCACATGGCTGCTTACGCCTAGCGTGCCAGGATGGAGCATATATGATCCAGTGCCTACCGACGTCAACACACCTTCACCTAACAAAGAAAATCCACCTTGAAGGAATGTACAACACCTAGTTATCAGGACATCAGTATTCTAGGTCTATCTACATATCAATGCTCCAATATGATACGTCTATCAAAACATGCACCGTGTGGATTGATATCAGAGGCGCCCACTCCTTTTTTTTATCAAAATTACTGCTTGCATAAGCCGGTATCAGTAGCGCTATGTCACTTCGTCGCCAATTTGTAAAAAAATTACATGTATTAACATTTGACATGTCAGCGAATGTAGAATAGTGTTGAAGCTGTAAGTCGAGTAGTAAATGACAGCTCAATAGTGAGCCTTTCTGGCATGCTCAACCTCTTCTTCCATCTCACAGGCCTCGCATTTGTCCCTAACAATGCGCAAGTAGTACGTATATGTCGTTTGGCTTACGTCTGGCGAGCAGTTATGATTCTCTTGCATTGCCAGCTCGCACCGGATCAGTTGGGACTCTATCTTGACAGTACAGCCACACCCCTTGTACTCTGTGTACTTGTTGTCGATTCTGCACATTTTTTTTTTGAAAGTTGTTCCTTGAGAGTTAAGACTGGTTCGAAAATCTAGTGTGCAGCCGATTTTGGTTTCTTTCTTTTTAGCTGGATAGAAACGGTACGATGCATGTTTATATACCACGTTAATTTGTTCATTAAAAACAGTGCCTAGGGGAGTAGAAAGGCCAAGTGCATCTGAACAAAGGTTTTTGATCTTTTTACCTAGAACAATGGAACTTGTGCACAGCTAGGGGCCACTGCCAGTGGTGGAAATGCAACCTTAGAACAATGAATTGAGACAATGATCCTTTATTGAGCGTAAACGCCATTCCATTTGAGCAGATCTACAGAGACCCTGCTCAAGGCAACTAGTTAACGGGACCACTCGCTGTGGTGACTGAAAATCGAAAATCTACAACTCCACGGTGTCTTGAATATTCATACAAATACCACCAAAATAGGAAGTTCCAGCTTGACGATAGTTTCTCACTTATAATATCAGCTTCGCAGGATAAGTATGATACTAATAATTACAGTTTTTATCAATTTCTTTTTTAATCACATATAAACATTGAGGTCACAAATATGTCTGGGAAGTTACCGCTTGGTTGCAAGTAGTTTTATCCAATTTGGATAAGAAGATCAAAATAGGCTAGAGATGACAAAGAAGGAAAAGAAAAGAACGAAAAAAGAGCAAAAGCAAGCAATTAAAAAAAATTAAAAAAAATAAAAAGTGACCATTTACAAACACAGCTTTAAGTCTTCAACCGAGCCTACGGTTAGATTGTGGACTCACCTATTGTTGTTGAGATCCGCCAGGGACACTTTTCGAGAGACAATTCACACAACTCCCCACACTCAGACATACCTTTTTGATAGGATTGCGTGATCCTAGTTTGAGCCCGGCCCATCCTTTTAACGACTACAGTCACTGCACACACAGGGCCTGCACTCCAGATCGGGCAACACACTACAATACTGGGGAGGGCACATGACCAGCGTTCGAGCGGCAGTCTCACACAGTTCAGTAGCCGGCATCATCATTTCATGGCGGCAGGCGAAGACGATGGTGAGCTCGACAATGATGCACATGATGGCGATGAGTGTGTTGAGTGAGTTTAGTTTTGTTGTTGGGTGCGATTGTACAAAGTTCGAAGGCAAAATTCGATCGACCTGTTGAACAGAAGGAGCTGTTTTGAAGGTGAAAGGCGGAGGAAAAGAAAACAACGGTGAGTGAAGTAGCCGGTTGCAGGAGTTGGTTGAAGGTGAAGTTGTTGATGAGTATTTATTAATAATGATCTTCTGGAACTGAATCGAAAGCAAGAGATGCCGTCTGCATTTATGTTGTTTTCACACCTTATTACAAGCATCGTGAAGAATACGTGGTCCACGAACAGTAAACAAGTTAAACAATGTCCCTTTTCTTTGTACTTTCGTAAGTTTGTTTGCTTTATTGAAAGAACATTGTTTGTGACATCTGCGTAGTAAACAAGATGAACATCGACAAGGGAAAACGACTGCATGTCCACAATGAACATGTTGAAAACTCTGTCTGTCAGTACATTATTTTTCCTTTGATAATTCTGTGCAATGCACAGTATGCGAACGATGTTCTTTGTTCCCAATTCTTTGTGTTTTGTTTTCGCTCTACGGTCTGTTGGGGCCTTTTTTTCCTTTTCCTTTTTTTGTTCACGTTTCTGTTATGCTCTTTGTCTATCTTCTTCACCCTTTTTTTTCATATAACTCACTCAAACAGTCATGAAATTAAATATATTTCACGTGACAAATAAACCCTTACAAGTTCTTCCTTATCATCTTACATTAAGTTACTGTCAAGTCATACATTTGTCGGCAGGGCGTCCATGATGTTGCCAAGTGCCGTTATATTACAGGAAGTCTCACGCACAAACATGTAACAGGTGTCTTTGGAGTCGTCATACTCATTAGAAGCTACGTAGACACGATCGAATTATCGAATAATCATGGTGGGTTTTTCAAAGGCATCATGAAAACGGAACGTATAGCATAATAAAAGAATTGAGCGTAAGAAACAGTATAATAGCCGCGGTGCAATAGTGGTGTATTCTAACTCAAATTTTATTTCTGTATGCAATGAATCCAAACTAGAACTACATGTCACGGTCAAATTTTGGAACGAATAAAAGTTGAGTTGAAAAAAAATCTAAAATTATATTTATTATTTGTATGGTGATCACCAACACCTAACAGACCTGCCGTTTAAGTCTTTTTTTTAATAAAAAAAAATGCACTACTTACTTACCTCTGTACCATATATATATGATAGTATTACATCGCACACAGCCATCTCTTTTCCATGTTCGGAGCCGGCCGCCACGGTGCACATTCACAGCATAAGCCATGGAGTCACACCGATTCGCTCGACTCCTCACACTTCTCCTTTGGACAAGACTTCTTCGGCCGAAGCAGCCCCGGAACGACACACACCTTGGTTCTCTTCACCTTATTGCTGCTGTGACCGCACTCCTCGTAAACGTAGTAGGTGACAGTCATTTGGCACATGATGGCGGTTGTTGTGGAAGTAGTTTTGAGAACGAAAAGGCTTAAAGTGTGAGGTTTTGGGCTGTTGCAGATTTTCCCGAAAAGACTTGGATTGTGGAGATTGTGGAAAAGGCAAATGGTAAGAAAACAGTACTCGAGTTGTTGATGATGATCCAAAACGAAACAGACCTGAAATTGCAAACGGGCCGCCATCATATTTATACAGGATCGTGAATGCGATGTTGAGGCACGGTGAACAACACCATACGTCAAGTGAACAGACGGCCTTGAACAACTGTTTGGAAAACAATCTTCATGTCACGTCTACAGATAAACGTGTGCCAAAATCAAGTCTCAATAAACAAATCAAATAATACAATACTTTTCTTTAAATAAATAAATAAAATTCATGTTCACAGTGCTCCTTTGTTGTGCGCGGCGACTTGATGTTTGACTCTTTGTTTGTGAACAATCGTTTGTTCTGCGCCTTTCTTCTATTCCTTCATTTACTTTTTCTTTTTCTTTGCTTGGGGTAGTGGTGTTTTCCTCAGTGTGGTGGACAAATGGCACATGTACGGCGGTCCGAATTATACGAGGTACAATATGCTTTTTTTTTATAAGTGAAGGTAAATTCATGTCATTTCTTTTTATGGAAGTCAAATTTTATTTAATCTCAATGTAAATCACAAACTGCACGTTGGACATAATGTGCTTATGGGAACAAAAAAAAACCAATTGAATATACTACTAACCAGATTGTCCTAGTCAATCTTTCTACTTCTCAAATGCCGCCAAGGAGGAAAGACCACCATCTGAAGTTAAACATATTCCACCGAATCGTGGCATTGAGCATCTCGTCATACTGCTTATGCTGGGCGCAGTTGTCGCACTTGTGCTCAGAGGAGGTGGTGATGTCATCGATCATGCAGAACTCCTCTGCACAAAGTTTGTCCTGTTCGTGGGCCACCTCACAATACTCGTAGTCACATTTCCCACGAGCGAAGTGGCCGCACGAGAAGTCGGTGGTGGTGAAGGTGAGGTAGCACATCTTGTGTCGAATGCAGTGGGGTGAGGCTGGCAAAGGCGAGCAAAGACAACTAGAACGAACTGTTAGAGTAGCTGTTGTAGTTGTTGTTGGGATGCCTTTGTTGATGGTGATGATCGAGAAACAAAACAGATAAATTTGCAAGCGACATCATGGGTATTTATAAAGGAAGTCATCACATCGTGATCAGCGATGTACAGAGTATCAAGTTCATAGTGTTGGTGTCTGAACTTATTATCAGTCTGAACATGAAAAAAGCTAGGTATTATCGACAAGTCTCTCTGTTCTTTTGTTTCCGTTCACTGATTTGTAACTGCAATAGGTTTTGCTTTTGTAATAAAACAATCTACGACATGTTCACTCTCGTCACTTTCGTTGTCATTTCTATCACACTTTTATTTTGAGCCAACTTTGTTGTATTGTATCGAATCGCACTGTAAAAAAATTTGTATCCCATATCGCAAAACCCTAAATGTTTCAGACCCGTAAATGCACATCTACTTTTGTTCCACTCTTTTGTCTTCTAACAATCTTCTGAACAAAATTTTATCAAGATCATTCTGAACAACGATTCTTCCGTTCTCTTCCCCTACTTGGCAGCCGAGCGACCGCCGAGCTGGCCAGCCGAGATGTTGGCCAGCGCGGCCTCGCTCAGCTGCGGTAGAGGGGTGGCTGCACCAGCAGGGGGTGCCGGCAGGAAGCCTGCAGCAACCAAGTAGGCCAGGTATGAGCCCATGGTGGTGATGGGCACGGAGTTGTCCGACGGCTTAGAGTTGGCGTCGTAGAGCTTGAGGGCGCCCTGGGTCTGGCGGTCGTCGAGCTCGGGGGCTAGCGAGTTGCCAGGGAGGTCGTTAACAACCATGTGGAACAGGGGCAAGAGGGCGTGCTCGCGGCCAGCGGCGGCGTTGGTCTCGTCGTCGACATAGGCCTTGACCTTGGCGGCCCAGTCCTTGTAGGGCACAAGGGGCGCGGCGTAGCCGTAAGCCTCAAGGGCGGACATCCAGTCGTTGAGAGTCGGGCGCGGGTGGCCCGTGACCTGGGCGACAGCCAGAGAAACGCCGTCGGCGGCTGCAGGCAGGTGGAAAGCGGCCGAGACGACGATGCGTTTGACCTGCGTAACTGGGACGGCGTTCAGGGTGTTGGAGATGTCGGGGCGGGCGCCGACCTGCAGACAGCCCTTCCAGAGGCGGACCAGGAAATCGTCCGTGACCGAGGTGCCAGTAACCGGGTCACCAGTGATGTAACCGGAGCGAACAATGGCACCGACCAGACCACGACGGCCAGCTTCTCTCAGCAGGTACTCGCTGGCCCACTTGGACTGACCGTAACCAGTGGCGAGGCCCTTGCGGCTACCGGAGAGATCGTCGGTCTCAAGGACGGGAGTGCCGTTGGGGCCGGCGGCGGTGTGGACGTAGTGGTCGTTGTCGAGAGCCGACGTGGACGAAACAAAGGCCAGGCGCTTGGCCTTGCTGCCCGAGGCACAGAGGTTGATGCAGGTCAGGGTGCTCAGGACGTTGGCAGCTCGCAGGACGGAGTAGGGCAGCATCCAGTTGACCTGGGCACCGTTGTGAATGACGGCGTCGGCGGTGTTGCTGAGCTGAGTCCAGACGTCCTCAGTAAGACCGAAGTTGGGCTTGGCGAAGTCACCGACGACAACCTGGATGCGGGGCGTGGGCGAGGCGGTCAACCAAGCAGGCGACCACAGACCGTAGGCCTTCATGACCGACTCGAGACGAACCAGACCCTCAGCGGTGTCCTTGGCGCGGACAAGAGCAATGACGTTGGACTTGGTAGGGCCCTCGATAAGCTCGTGGACAATGTACGAGCCCAGGAAACCGGTGGCACCCGTCAGGAGGACGGTGGGAGCACCCTCAGTGGTGGCCGGGGCAGTGGGGATGTTGGAGGCCAGCTGGTTTGTCAGCTCGCGGGCGTCGACAGCGTAGGCCTCGTCCTCGACGTTGGCGTCGTTCTCCAGAGGCACGGCATCGAGACGCAGACCGATGGGGTCCTGGGCACGGTCGATTTCGGCGGCCAGGGCCTCGAGCGTCTGATGCTGGAAGATGGCGCGCATGGGGACATCAATATCCTTCCACTCCTTGGTGAGGCGGAAGAACATCTGCTGGGCTAGGATGGAATGGCCACCCTCATCGAAGAAGTTGGACTCGGGCCGCAGCGTGCGGGCAAAGCAGTTGGGAATGACCGAGGCCCAGATGGAAGCAAGGCGCTGCTGGGTATCGGTGAGCTTGGGAGCGACGGAAGAGGCACGGCGCTTAGCGAGGAAAGCGAGGTCGGCCTCGTCGGGGAAGGGCAGGGCAGCCTTGTCGATCTTGCCGTTGGGATTCAAAGGCATACGGGCAAGAGGGATGAAGAGGCTGGGAACGGCGTAGGACGGCAGACGGCCTGCCAAAAACTTCTTGCAGTCCTCGGACAGCGACCGGAAGCGCAGCAGCATCTGGCCAATGGACTCGTCGGGCGACTGAACGTCGAGCTGGGCACGCGAGGTGCGCGAGCGGGTCGCACCCTGGGCCTCAAGCTCCTCGAGGTGCTGGAACCAACGCTTGGTCTCGGGCACGAAGTAGGTGACCAGAGTGTGCTCCTCGTTCTTGTCACGACGGACGAGGGTGACGTTCTCGCGCAGGTAGGGGTGCTGCGACAAGTGAGCGTCGATCTCACCGAGCTCAATGCGGAAACCACGGATCTTGACCTGCGAGTCGATACGGCCCGTGCACTCGACGCTGCCGTCAGGGCGGCGGCGACCGAGATCGCCCGTCTTGTAGAGACGATCGCGCGGCTCCGGGTTGTCGACGAACCAGTTGGCGACAAACTTGGAGCGGTTTAGCTCCTTAGTCTTCTCGTCGTCGCCCAGGTAGCCACGGGCAAGACCACCGGCACGCAAGAACAGTTCGCCCTGCTCGCCAATCTCGCAAAGACGCTTGGGGTCGTCACGGTCGACAACGAGCAGCTGGACGTTCTGCATGCCCTGGCCAACGGGGATGATGTCGGGGAACGTATCGAGGATGTCCGGGTTCTCGTTCTTGCTGGGGATCTTGATGAAGGAGACGGCGCGCTGGGATTCGGTCGAGCCGTAAAGGTTGATAATGTTGGCGCCGTTGGCGAGGTTGCGCAGCTTGGTGGTGTCCTTCTTGGTCAGCTGGTCACCGACGAAGAAGGCGTTGCGCAGAGCACCGATGCGGGCCGTGGCACCGCCGACCAGAATCTGACCCATGGCGGGCGTCAAGTGCGTGACGGTCACCTTGCTCTCCTTCATCCACTCAGCGAGCAGTTCGTAGGCAATGACCTCGACGGGCGGGATGATGATCTTGGCACCCAGGAACAGAGGAGTAAAGATATCGCGCTGAATGGGATCGTGGGCAATACCCGAAAGCATGGTGAACCGGTCCTGGTCCGACAGACCAAACTGCTCGGCCATCCAGGGGAAGTAGTGCGTCAGCGAGAAGTGACGACCCAGGACACCCTTGGGACGGCCCTCAGAACCGCTCGTGTAGGAAAGTGTGGGTGCGGCCTCGGGCCCAACATCAACGCCAACGGGATCTTCGCCGCTGTACGTCTCCGGATCGAGTGCGTCCTTGCCGTCGGTCGAGTTGGCAGGGACACCACCATGCAGCTCGCCGTTGTCACACAGCTGCAGGGCGGGGATAAACGACTTGAGGTCGAGCGTGGTCGTGACAAACTCGAGAACAGGGGCCGAGAGAGGGCCCGATTCGCGGTTGGCCTTGTCGATGCAGACCAGGAAACGCGGGCGGGCAATGTCGAGCAGCACCTTCTGGCGCTCGGCGGGGTACTGGGGGTCGATGACACTGACGGTGGCGCCGGCCTTGAGGGCACCCATGTAAGCGACGACGAGATCAACGCCGCGGTAGGCATAGATCATGGCGACATCGCCAATCTGGCAGCCATGGGCCAAAAGATGGTGGGCGAGCCGGTTGGCGGCCTCGTTGATCTGGTGGTAGGAAAAGGAGCGCTCGGGGCTCTGGGAGCTCTTGGTCTCGACGACGCACTCACGGTCGGGAAACTTCTTGGCATTGGCGGCGAAGATGTCGTGGATGGCTGTGGGAGAGAAGATGTTGTGTAAGACAGTGCGCAGAATACAAAAATGCCGAGAACGGAGTCATCAACATGTGAGGGTGGACAGCCTCAAAAGGAAAAGAGCTTACCTCCACGAAACTCGTCCCAATGGAGATCAATTGTCGGATCGGGTGGTGCTGGGCCGGCCATGATGTGCAGTCTGGCTCAATGTGCGGTGTTGAGTGTGTGTTAAGAAGAATTTCAAGAGGAAAAGGAGAAAGGGAGGAGACACAATTCTTAAAGCAAAACAACATCACCAATTGACTCAATTGACCATTGAGAGGAAGGAGCGCCCCGCTGAAACAGGCACGACCTGGCAGCTAAAATTTTCCAAGACAGCAGGAGAGCTCTTGCCGTGAGTCACGGGTAGCACCTTCCCGCGACCTTACACAGACAGAACAGTGACAGCCCGTCGCAATTGCCCCGAACAAACTTTTTTCCGCCACCTGACGGGCAGCTTTTTAGCCTATCTCGACCTGTTCGGAAGTCATTCTTTGGCCTTCTATGGTGGGGTGGACTTTTTTCGGGGCCTCTTTTTTTCTTTCGTCAGTGAGGGGCAGCTCCGTACGTCGGGCCCAGCCAGACAGGACAAAGCCGGGGTAAAAGCCTGCAAGACAGCAGACAACACGCGATGCATGCCCATAATGCACCAATGCAGAGTGTCTCCACTTTTTGTTAGTCGCATCGATTTGCCTCAAACGGCACAGAAACCCACTCTGACGTTGTCACCTCTTTTCGACTTTGAAAGGAACACAGCAGAGTAAGTGGCATCGTAACATTTAACTTTCCATCGTGTGTATGAGTATCTCGGATAATGTCTCCTATTAGTGTATGAAATCTATCGTGATAAAGAGGTTTATGTTTAAATAGAATTTTTATGTGTAGAGAATTTCAGAAACAAATTAAATCAACGTTAAAACTGAGCAATTATATTTCTGAAACAGAACCCTTTTATAAAAACATTAAAGAAATGGACAAATGAACGAAAAATTAGAATGATTATGAATAAGATCAAAAGAATTATTGTATTTATCGAACACAAGTTCCAGTATAGAGAACGCCAATCTGTACAGCCTTTCTTTCCGAGAGACCATCTTTCATGTACCACCGTAGTCTGTCGCCAGTCGACTAGACGCCCAAATATGTATCAACGCAGCGCCATCGTGAGATCCCATAAGTCGTTACGCATACATGAAAACAAATAAACCAAACAAAGAACACCAACTGAAAACAAAATAGACCACAGAGCCACTGCTCCCAAGACGCCCTTGCGAGTCGGTCTAGCCGTCCTAAAACTCTTCGCTTCGCCAAACCCAATATCAAAATGAAAGCAACTGCCAAACACTGTGACTTGAAAAAAAGAAAAAAAAAGAGAGAGCCTTTTTTGTGCTCTCACAGTTACCCTCCTGGAGGACATCTGTTTTAGGGAATAATTGCTTTCCGGAACGTTTCTTTCCCGGACTTGCTGCTGCCGTCTTGCTTCTTCTTGCTTTCTCCTTGCGGTAAAAATCCCTAGTTACCCCAAGACAAGACACAAGACTGCCCAACCCACCACCCCGTCAACTTATTTTGTCTACCAAAACGTCGTGCTGAGGTGTGTGTTCCCGTAGTTTTAAAATGTTGAAGTGTAGAAAAAGTGTGAAAAGGTGTGAAAAGGTGAAAAAACATGAAATAGAAAACGTTGGCCGTCGCCCAGATCAACATCAGATGTACGTTCATAGTACGTCCGGAGACTCAGGGATACATGGTCAGGTAGAATAGGGTAATGAAAACGTAACCCGCACATCAAAAGTGATCGATCGATATGAGGGTTTGGACAAATCGTCCAAACAAAAAAAAAACACCAATAGAGCGTCGAACAGGGAAGAAGAAAAAAAGCGTCAAAAGAAAAGAAACTAACAAGTATTAAAGAGTCGTGCGAAGAGTCATCAATAAAACAGAGATGTTGAGAAAAGAATTGTGGACAGGAACCCATCATCCCAACCTGGCCAGCCAGCTTTCCGTCTCAGGAACGCATGGCTGCAAGTATGAGACGCGCGGATCAACAGATGACTATCATTTGTAGAATCCGGTATGAAGCGACGTGTCGTTATTTTTTTTTGGGTAGGGCTTGCCTGTTTTTGGTTTTTTTTTTTGGATTGTGAAGGAAAGTGATCAAAGAACAAGAAACTGAATCGATCATGAAGAGTGAATAAAACGCCTCCCACTAGGAAAAGGGTAATCGAAAAAGAAAATAAGGGTGAAGAGAAACTTTAAATAGAGCCACCAAGTGGCACATAGTCGAATTCGAGCAGGTCGTTAGGAGCGTACTGCTGCGAGTAGCCAAAGCTGGCTGCGTCAAGATGGTGCTGCTCGGCGATGAATGGTTGCGCAGTGCCTTGGGTGATAGTGGTACCTGAGGGGCTGCTCACAAAACCAGAAGAGTCAAGACCCGACATCTCGCGGAGGAGGTGGCTAGCGTTCGACTGCGGCTCGAGGAAGTGCGCAGACGAGATGAGACCACCGCCCTGTGGATACATGGTAGCCTGGGCTTGATGTTGGAGGTTGTTGAGTCTTGGCATCTCGGCCTGGATTTCAGCCGATTGCGCCATTCTGAGACAAGAAGCATCACCGCCAGTCGCCATGACCGCGGCGGCCGCAGCAGCGTCCTGGGGGAACGCGAAGCCCATGCCCATACCGAAGTAGGTGTAGTTGGAGATGTCGCCCATGTCCGTACCGGCCGAGGTGTCCATATTTTCAACGACATCCTCGTTTGCCTGAACATCCTGAGCTTCACTGAAGAAGTCTTCTTCTTCCTCTTCCATGTTTCCTGCATCGGCCGCAGAGATGACCTGGTTTCCGCAGATGGTGATTTCAACCATCCACTTTTTCAACTCGTTCATCGGAGGCCAGTCTCCGCCACCGTCTGCGTCTTGGTGATTGCCGTGGCTTTCCATGGCTGATGTAGCAGCATTCGAGCCCTTGCGCGATGGCTTCTGTTTGAAGTGCGTGCGACGAAGATGGGCGGCCGCATTGTAGTAGATACCATACGCCTTGCCCTCTTTGCAGTGCTTGCAATCGCTGAGCTGGCGAATAGCTGTGATGGAAGTCTCAACACCGTCCATGTGCGGGTCGCGGCAACGCCACTTCTTGACAGTCATCGCGTGTTTTGAGAGCTTATGCCGCCGAAGCTCGTGATCGCCTCTGAACCCTTCCGGGCACAGATCGCAAAGGTCACAAAAGATCTTCTTGGACTTGGGCCGGTCACGCTTCGCCTTGCTAATCTCCACCTTTGCATTGGTACTGCCAGCACTCTCCTTGACCGGGCCTGAGACAGCTGGGCGCGAAGGTTGTGGCACGCCAATGTTGGCAGCAGGCTTCATGGGTGTGGCCGCCTTTGGCTGGAGCAGGTTCTTGCTGGCATTGTCCAGATGGCGCCGCAGGGATGACTTGGCACGCATGCGAAGGGACTTGTTCGACTTGGCACTGGTGCTGGAGATGGATCGCTCCATTTCAGCAGAAAAGTGCTGCGGGACGGAATTATCAGAGAAAGCAAAGGCGCTCTCATCAGCAGTGT
This sequence comes from Ophiostoma sp. CBS 140.51, assembly GCA_029298735.1. Lineage (NCBI taxonomy): Eukaryota > Fungi > Ascomycota > Sordariomycetes > Ophiostomatales > Ophiostomataceae > Ophiostoma > Ophiostoma sp. CBS 140.51. Next base: position 25,970 of record JANSLP010000326.1, read on the forward strand.
TGAGGCCAAAAGATGAATAGGTGTTGATGGTGTCCGTTCGCTCCATTGACTGAGTCGCTTCCGGTGAATAGGTTGCGCCAGGCGATGTTTGCGAGGGCACACGATAGGCCGCAGACAGGTATCGTGAACCAATACCGCGGACATCGTCATCACTGACAAAGTAAGCCTTGTCCAGAGAGCCATCTGCTCCCATGCTGTTGGTATAGCTCATAGCAAAGGCTGATTCGGCGCCAGCTCCGTACGGACCCAGGAAAGAGCCTTGGGAATCGGCGTGGACCATATGCACAGGTGCAGATATGTTGTCGCTGAAGCGGTCGCTTTGACGTCCGCTCATGGCTGCGTCAAAAGTGGTGTCTTCAGTAAGAGACCCACAAGTTGACGGGAGAGAGTAGAGTGCAGTGTGACTTGTCGTGGGAAACTCTGACTGGAAGAAATCAGCGGGGATAGACTGCGTGCTATCGCTGGTGGAGATGGGAAGCTGGCTTGCGTCTTCATAAATGCCTCTGGTGCGTAGAAATTGATCCGGCGCCATGCCGATACCGTCAAAGCCCATGTCGGACAGGTCTTGGGGACCGTCTGTATTTGGGCGGTATGACAGCATGTGAGGCTGTGAGAAGTGCCTCGGGGTCATGTTGATGGCATGGGGATGCGAAGCCATATTTGCGGCAGCAGAGTAGGGCGAGCTCAGGGACGGGGCCATATTGACGGAAGTGGGCGACTGCATGCGACGAGAAGGCTGCGAGGTTTTAGACCGCTTGAGCGGTGGGGCCGCATCATCATGACTGAAGGTCTGATATGTGTTAGTCAAGTAAACAGAGGGCGGGACAATATGGCAGAGGATGAGAGAAAGTATGTCGTACATTTGGTCGGGTGGCTGTCGGGACGCCAACAGGCAGACCGACGGAATTTCGATTGCTAGTCTCGTTGGCCATATTGTGTATGAAGGTGACTTGGGATGAAGAAGATCGAGCTGGGATGATGTGCTGCGTGTAGCTGGTGTGTTTTAGATGAATGAGGCGAGAGCTGATGAGGCAGTCGCTGAATGAGTGGTTGTGAAAGTCCAAGAAAGAAAATGGAAACGAGAACACAAGAAAATAGAAATGAGAAGAGAATGCAGACAAAGGTCTAAATGAAGGAGAAGGGATCGATCGGAGAAGGCAGTTTTGGGCAGGGCTGTTTATGTGGATGCGTAATGCAGTCGTGTTGTTCAAAAAGACGGGGCAGACTCCATATATGTATTCCGAGATGACAAGGCTTGAGAGTTTGAAAGGCACGCTAAACAAACACGAAGTAAAATGGGAAGATGAGGACCACGCGCTTGTATGTGCAGGGGTAGAGGAAAGGTGTAAGAAGGAAAGTGATAGTGAGTGGGAGGGAACGAAGGCGGACTGGCAGAGTGGAATAAGACGAGAAATACTTTGGGAGGAGGGAAGGAAACTAGGCCAAGAAACATCGGAAGAACGAAATATGACAAGAAAGGAATCGAGCGGAGAAGGAGAAGTTAACTGCAAGTGTGTGTGGCTGCGTGGCACGCAAAAGTTGCAAAGGGCTGGCCAGACAAGATGTGCAAACATGAGAGATGGACTCTGGCGTGTGTGGTTTGAGCCGCACACTGTCTGTTTACACAGTAAGTATTGTCCGTCTCTTTCTGGTCTGGCCTGGCCCGTCCTGCATGCATGTCGATGGTCATTCTCACCTTTCGAAAACACTTGTCGAGCCTGTGTTTTCTGCCTTTTGGCTCATGCTTGGAAATGGAACCCACCAGCGACGGGCGGTGGTGGACTGGCGCGCCTGCGTTGTGGCCAGTGGAAGAAGAAAATATCATCCTCCTCAGCGGAGTGAGCAATGCAAAAGGAGGAAGCGCTAGTCGAGCCGGTGGTGGGTGGGTTCGCATCCCGATTAGAGCGCTGCAGGGGTCACAATATTGCGAGTCAAGGCCCAGTCAAGGTCCAAAACAGGGCACATTCAGGTCGTGTGTGGGTGTGTGGATGTTTGGATGTCAGGACGGGCGAGGGAAGGTCTTGAGGTGTGGCCCAGGTGCTGCTGGAGGCTTGGAGGTTGCGACAGGACGCCACTGCATGTGCTGTTCCTTGCCTCTTCTGCGTCAACTGTTGCCCGACAGAAAGGAAAGAGTTAGAACAGAACGGGACAAGTCGATGCTGCTCTGTTCTCATTCGACGATATCGAAAAGCCAAACCCGCAGAGAGAAGCTGTGCTTTCTTTTTCTTTTGTTCATCCTGTCCTTGGTCGTGTTGGTTCGTCATGTATGTGTACATATGTACCTCTCATGCTGAAAGAAGGAGGTCACAACGGACGCCGTGTCAAAGACACACTGTACGTCTCGGTTGACAAGACACGACGAGTCTGTCAAGATCTGACCCGGAAAGACAGGCCATTCCAGATGCAAGTGCTCTCACGGTCTGTTGATCTTTAATAGGACTAAGAAGCTTGGGCATGTTAGTGTCTATGCGTTGTCGACATGGCGTCGAGCTGTCAGGAAATACCACAAAGACAGTCAACACCGGCTCGAATCGCGATCTGTGTTGTTTGTCTTATTTGTCTTGGAGGCTCTTCAACAAGTCACCAAGAATGGGCAGTGCTTACGAAGTATGGTCCGAAGGTGCGAGGACAGCAGCTCGAGCAGGGACAAAGGACAGGCCGAAGGATCATGCAGCGGGTTTTGTGGAAGCACTTTCGGATTCCGCGTGCTTATTGGCGCATATTTCCTGAGTGTGGACAGATCACAGTGTCGTTTGTCGAAGGAGCAAGCTTGCATGCAAGCACTTTGCATTTGCACACTGTGGCGATAGGAGCTGTGACACCCTTTGCAGATTCTCCAAGACACTCAAAGACACTCAAGAGACACCCAAGAAGACATCCAAGACAATAAACGGCCCAGGCCTTATCCAGTCACAAGTTGCGGCGCCGAGACCCGTTCCCGGCAGGCTCTTTGAGGTGTTTTGGAGCTGTTTGTTTGGAAGGAAAGAGAGGTAAAGATCGGCACTGTGCCGTCAAACTGTCGACGAGAAGAATGCGCCCCTTTCTGGAGCTCTCTGCCCGTGCCGAAGTCGTATTGTCCTGCAGCTTGCAAAGTCATGATACGGGACAGACTTACACAGCACAGACTTCCAGACCAACAGACAGGCAGACCAACCGACAGGCACCAGCTCTGATGATCGCATCGAATGCGCTGGCCGAATCCGAGACAAGCGCTAATGCTGGGCGGTGTTAGAACCAGCACCAGTGGTGTGTGGAGATGCATCTGATGTGATGAGATGAAGTGAGAGGGTGCTGGGGTCGATGAGCAGACACAAAGAAAGTCGAGATGGAAGAGCGTTTTGGCGATGGCCGATGTTGATGTTGATGTTGGGATGCATTTTTGTGGCAATCATCATTACAAGAGATATTTTTGGGTGATATGACTCAGGGGTAAACACAACAAACTCATCTTTGTCTTCATGGAAGGAGCGATACAATGCCAGACCTTGTATGATGCATTATTCTTGATCGTTCTTTCCTTTTGCTATTGACAAGGCCCATTGTGAGGAAGTCGCGACTGGCCGACTTGACTCGGTTTGACTGAGACTGGCCTCCTGTCAACAACCGTTGAAGGAAAATACACGGGACTCAGGCGGGCCGCTCTGTTAGAGTCTCCTAGCGTTGAGCCAGTTTCACCAGTTTATTAGGGGTGATAGACCGCCTAACTCTTCTGCGAGAGACGTCAGCCGACACACTCTAGAAACAAAACGCCGTTCAGATACCTTTAAGGCTCAAATATTACAGTGGATGCGTCTTTTTGGAAGGAGCCCACCTTCAAAGGGAAAGAGCCAATAGACGTTGCAGGTGGTCCGCGATGAATTACAGCCAATCGACAAATTTGAGGCGACGAGACGGATGTCGACAAAAGGAAGGAGCCCCCGGTCCGCCAGGAACAGGACTCCAGGAACGGCAACGACGAGAGAAATAAGTGGGGACCAGAAATGGTTGGCTCAGACTGTGCCAGCGAAAGTAGGGCGACGCTGGGCAGTTTTGGGCCTTTTGGGGTGACTTCAGCGAGCTCTGGGCGAGGGCGAGCTTCGATAAGAGTCTCAAGAGATGGTGGGCACAGACTCCTCTGCCTCATCCGATTTCTACTGGCTGGCCGTGTTTTGCGGGTGCTTGCGACGCTGTGGGTTTCTTTTTTTCTTTCTTTTTTTTCTTCATCTTTTGTTCACTTTCTTTCACTATTCTTTCCTCTTCCCACAGCGCCGTTGACCACCTGAGTGCCTACCGCCCAGCATCCTCAGCCTCTGAAAATAGGCGGAGTAGGCGACGCAGGTTGCATTCCGCGCCCCGAAGAACGGCACTTAGACTGCATTTTCAGGGGGACCGACACGAGCGACAGGGCCAGCCAGAAGACTCGACCACTAACACCCACCAACAGCGCCTGCACACCACTACGTCAACGCTCTTTTGCCTCCTGTCGCTGCCCAACCCGCGCCGCCCGTCAGCTACTGACACTGTTCTAGACTAGATCGGCAGTCCAGATTGAGTGGAGTTGGTGCCCAATTGCACAGAAGATCGCTACCCAAACTGTGCACTTATTTCGAGCATTATTTCCTCCATTTTCCCCAAAGCCCACCATGTCCACAAGGTCGATTAATTTCATTACAACATCATCTCTGTCTGTCCTTCGCGTCTTCCGCGTCTTCGTCACTTCGTTTCTTCGTATTGTCACCGAGAAACGCACTGACCAGGCTCGGCCAGGCCCTTTGCCAGATTGGCGTCCATTGGCTCCTCTCCGGGATGGCCACACCTGGTTCCCCGAGCCGACAATTACGAGTTTGATGGAGCTTTCTACGACAAAATTGTTGTTTGTTTTGTGATTTTCATTGTGTTTCGAAGTGTGGGAAAACGTACCTGGAAAGAAAAAGAATGCAGCCCCCTGGCGTTGCATTCGCCAGACGAGCAGAGAAGACGTGCAGACGTGCAGACGTGCAGACATGCAGAAGATGCAGACAGCGGTCATACAACTTGTCGAGTGCAGTATCTGCGTATCTGTATCTGACATCACCGCCTCACAATTTAGTATTGGACTGGAAGAGACGGATATCCACTCACCGCTGCACCCTCTTCTGAACAAAGTCGATGTCTAGCTGTACTCGATCGGGCGAAACGGATGCAAAGGATAAGAAAGAACAAAGCCTTCGGGCAAGAAACGAAGAGGACGGCAGCAGGATGTTGCCAAGCAGACTAGCAGTCGTAAATACTGACGCTGTTCAAGCTCTTGTTCTGTGTCCTAATTTGCGTCTATGATGGTTTCCCCTTACATCGCTTCACATCTCATCACTAAGATGGAGTATTGAGCACTTTCATGGTTAAACCTCGGCGGCGTTTCTTAAAAGTGCAATTCCCAACAGGTTTGAAATCGTCTCGTGAATCATGGCCGATATCTGTTCTCTTCTATCCAATACCAATAAGATGAATATATCAAATATTAAGACGATCGAACTGCAGATGAGGCCAACGATGCGACCAAAGGCCGCGATCTGTCTTCGTCCACAGAAACACTAGTGTGCAGTCTCAACTTTCTCTTCAAATTCAGAAGATGTTGTGGCATTTTGAAGATGTCGTGCATTTTGGCTTCGCCCCAAAACTTAAAGAAACAACTGATGTAAATGGTGGCCAACGTGGCCACACAAATTACTTGCATGAATGATTGTGTGCTCGTTCCTGATGTTGCGTTGAATTGTACGACGATGTCTGTTTCCGTGCGAAGGTCTTTGTCGGCCGTCTATCCCTTGCTTCGTGTTCCCGAGAGGGTCAAATCCATCATATTGACTTCAAAATTCGCAATGGCTAATTATTGCAATCTGTGTCTTGTTGTTGCCGCCGATGTAGATGTCGACTCACATTGTCAATACACGTTAAATGCATATCTCGAAGTTATTCACTAAAACGAGTATATGGCATCCGAAACGTCCCTTCCCCATTTAGCGCTAAAAATGGACAATAATAGGCGGATCAAGATCGAACTCTCCGATCCTCGCCTGATCGGCTCTCGGAACATCAAGCTGATAAGACTCGATTTTGACCTCAAACACAAACGACGACGAACATCACCACCCACTCACCACCTCCTCATCGTCCAATGTCCGTGGTCGTTCACACCGGCGACGAAGAAACGCCCCTCCTTATCTCTGTGCACACAGAAGACGCTCGTGCTGCACCCCGCCAACTCTCTCAACGCCAACGTCAACGTCTCGCCATGGCCGGCATGTTCATGTGGCGCGTCGGCGCTCTGTACGGCGCCACCGCCGTTGCTTTCGGTGCTTTCGGTGCCCACGGCCTCAAGAACCGCATCAGCGACCCTGCCAAGCTGGCATCATGGTCGACGGCGGCGCACTACCAGCTGGCGCACTCGGTGGCGATGCTGGCGGCCCGCGGCAACCCGGTGGCCTCGACCTTTTTCGCGGCAGGCATGACCATGTTCAGCGGCTCAATCTACGCGCTGGTGCTGGACCCGGAGCGGTTCAAGGCCCTGGGCCCTGTGACACCGATTGGCGGTCTGTGTCTGATTCTGGGCTGGTTGACGCTGGTCTTCTCCCGAGGACGGATCCAGCTCTAAGCGAAGTTGAGTGCTGAAGGCCCAAACGTCCAGTTCTAAGCATCCTTGAGCGATGGCTACAGGTGACCTCTACTGCCACTGGGTGGCAATCCCATGTACATATACCTTTGTTTTGCTTTCTATGTTTCATATCTCTCCTCTGTACGCATCTCCTCTTTTCTTTATGAATTACAATATTATATATTATGACGCTCTGAATGTATGCGCCCCGGTCTATGTACGCTTGGTATGCTATGATACTTTAGAATATGGAAGAAAATGGACATAAATTAAGAGTGACAATCAGGAGCTCATGACTTCTCACTGAACGATACCGGGTGTCGTACCGGCACCTCATGTAGACTCTTCCTCTCGTCGGCGGCACCCTCATGCCCTGCTGTCTGGTCACTGTCTTCACCCGACTGCGGGGCATCTTCTGAGTCGACTTCGTTAGCCTCGAGGTCTGCATCAGCCTCACGAGCCTCGACCGGTGCCTCGACAACGCCTCCGTTTACCTCACCCTCGGTCTTGCCCTCCAGAGCGGCCTTCTTCTTGGCCTCGCGCACATCCGTCGGCTCCAGTCCCTCGTCCTTGACAAAGATGCACGTCAAGAAACAAATACCAACTAAAGGCACCTGAAGGATAAAGACGGCATGACTAGCGGCCATGTAAGCATCGAGGACGGCCTCCTTTTCGGCAGCGCTAGAAAAGCTAGAGGGCAGGTAGAAGGCGTTGTTGGCTAGATAAGCGTATTCGGTGGGAAGGTTGGATCGCAAGGCGGCCTGCAAGACGGCAGCGGCCACAGCAAGACCACAGGCACCGCCCGTGGCACGGAAAAAGTTGCGGACAGAAATAATGACGGCACGGCGGGCTTTTGTCGTGTGTGCCTGGAGGGCCACCAGAGTAGGCTGCAAAGTCATACCAAGGCCGGCACCGACCAACATCAACGGAACGATGATAGCGGCTACGCTGGTGGTGCGCTTGTTAAGAAGCATCAAGCCGGCGCCACTGTCAGGTTAGTATGCGTAGCAAGTAGGTCAGCAATAATGGAAAAGAAACTCACAGAGTCCAGCAGGCAAAGCCGCACCAGATGACTTCGCCATAGCGCTTCATGCGCGACAGGTACTGACCCGACAGGATCGAACACGATGACTGCACGAGGACCATGGCGGCCACAAAGGCGGCCGACTCGATGATAGTGTATCCGCGGGCGTTTTGGAGGAAGAGTGGAAGGTAGTAGAGCGAGATCTGATACACGGCACCCAACAGAAAACTCTGGATCATGAGCACCGTGATGACATGGCTCTTGAAGATTTGCACTTTTTCGTTAGTAAGAAATCAAACCTTGCTGCACATACCCTCCGGTGACTCACTTGGCATCATTGGCAGCTGGGCTATCCGCAGCTCCACGACAATGAAAAAGACGAACAACAATGACCCAATAACCAGCATGCTAATCACCATGGGTGAGTCCCAGCGAAAGTAGGAGCCACCGCCACTGATGGGGATCAACACCAAGATCACGGCAGCCGAGGCCGACAGCAGACCCCAGTAGTCAATCTTGCGCGCATTCTCGCGCAGACCACCCTTGGGCGGGTTCGAAGGCAACATGTACGCCGCGACACAGCCGACGACCACACCCAACGGTGCCAGCAAATAAAAAAAGGCCCGCCATGTCGTCCGCGCCGTCAGACCGGCCGCCAAGAACGGGCCCGCCAGGTTGCCAAGGCCGACGCAGGCACCAATGATGCCCTGGTAGAAGCCACGCTGCTCGAGCGAGACGACGTCCGACACAATAATCATACTGAGATTCGTGACACCGCCGCCGCCAATACCGGCCACGCCACGGAAGACATAAAACATAGGTCCGTTGCGAGATAGACCGCACAACAGATCAGCCAGTGCCAAGCATCCAACAGCGCCCAAGTACACGCGCTTGCGGCCAAAGATATCGGACAGCCGACCGTAGAGCATCTGGAAAGTGGTGTTGGCGATTAGAGAGGAGGTGCCGGCCCAGGAAATGGTATTTTGGGCGTCGAGGTCGCGTGCAATCGTCGGGAGGGTCACGCTGATGCCGTTCTGGTCGATAAAGGTGATTAAGAGGGTGAGGGACAAAGTGCCAAAGACAACGACAAGCTTCTTCTTCGGCAGGAGGTCGGTCTGGTCGTACAGTGCCTTTTCGACAGCGGACTGCTGCCGCGTCATCTTCGCCATCGTGACGGTTGGGGGAGAGTTCGTCGGGAGTGTTGTTGTTAGTAGTCGCAGTTCCACAGTGTTTGTCCGTCTAGTTCCATGGATATGTCGTCAAGTCTGTGGCGGTGTCCACGTGTCGAAGTTAACAAGGGGAGTGGCAAGGCTGTCGAATATGGTCGTTGAAGCATTGGTCTGCCAAGACCTTTGAAAGCCGAGTATTAAGTGAAGGCCGAAAGCCAAGAAGGAGAAAAAGAATGGGAAATGGCTAATAATAAACAAATGACCGGGACCGAAAAATGGAATAAAGAAGAAAAGAACGAATAAAAGGACGAAGGAAAGACAAAGGGAAAGAAAAATACTGTAATCTTCTAGAGAGGCGGAGCTCCGACACGGATAGTCGCCGGAATTCCTAGTTCCAATCGTCTATCAAGAAAAGGAGGGATCATGACCGACGCGAGAAACGAGAGGAACTCGCAGAAAAAAAACACACAAGAAAAATCTTTATTCCAATGGGAGCTGCTTGTTTGGGACCACAGAGCGCATCCACCCCCGTCGTCTAGCGCTCTAACGCTGCCGCGTCGCTGCTTCCGCCACCCGTGCGCCTGTGAAGAACCATGCCGTCATTGCCGGTCTTGGTCCGGCCAGGCCTTTCAAGATGTGGTCGCAAACCCCCTGAATTGGAGGCAACCCCAACGGTCTCTGGCCTTATGACCTCCTATGACAAATGTGATTGGAACTTTTGCTTTCTTCCAGCGTAAACTCGGTCTACAAGCATCACCTACGGAGGACAATACCCCGTATGCCGTCATCAAAGAAATGCAAAGAAGTGAACAACATCTGAGTGCGGCTGTCTTCTTTGTGACAGTTCAAAGACTCTTTGACAGACGAAAGTTCACAGCATTTTGAGGTCTACAAACGTATACACTTGCCGATGGGGCACCGACTGCGTTACAATCAAAAGACGGAATGTCCGCCGAAGCGGATCCATTTAAGCCGCGCTGAGGTGAAGGGCTTTCAAAATATTGCTGAAATTCTCTGTGAGAATATCAAAAAAAAAAAAAAAAAAAAAACACTGTTCCAAGGTTCACACAGCATCACGCGCAAGACGGGACATTTCCCGCTTGTGGTTGACATCGTCATGCCCTCATCTCGCGATGATTT
>JANSLP010000327.1:0-35715 GCA_029298735.1 Ophiostoma sp. CBS 140.51
CATCAGCCGTGCAAGTGAGGGCCTGCTCAACAGAAGCGAGTCACCGGAGGTGATTATTATTTAAGATGTTAGCCTTGAAGCAAGAAAGAAAAACTCCTGAAAAAAGAAGATAAGTAAGCAAAATCATACACTGTCTATTTCAATAAAAGTGTCTATTTGGATGATACCCATGAAGATCAAGTACTTGCCGTGGAAAATCCATGAAATACACCAAAATCCTAGGCACGACGTTGAATCCCGCAGAAGATATCCGACAATTTACTACAGTCACAACCCTTTTCATGTTCAGAATGGCATCGATAAAATATAATAAAAATAAAGTGGAAATTGCTTCATATTTACTGTGTATCGAGAGGTGTATATATATCTCTGTTTCATGGTATCTTTGGGAGTTTCTTTCTTGCTTCAAGGCTAACATCTTAAATAATAATCACCTCCGGTGACTCGCTTCTGTTGAGCAGGCCCTCACTTGCACGGCTGATGGCAGCCGTTGCTGCTTCTGCCGCTGCTGTTGTCTTCCCCTTCTTTGTAGTTGTCGCCTTTGTTGCTTTTGACGTGCTCGCTGACGCCGTCGCTTTTGTCACTCTCGTTGTCTTCGTAATCTTCGTAGCCTTGGTCATGGTGGTAGCTGCCGCCGCAGCAGTCTTATCCACCGCTTTTGCTTTGCCTTTGGCTTTTGTGGTTGTTTCTTTCTTTGTAGTCTTCTTTCTTGGTGACAGTGTCATCTCGGCGCTGTCCGACAAGTCGTCCAGTTTGGCGAGTGCAGCTGCTGTGGCTGCTGCTGCTTTACTCGCTTTCTCGGCGGCCTTGTCCGCCTCGGCAGCCGCCTTATCGGCCGCCTTCTCCTGCCGTCGCTTAGCCTTGACTAGCTTTTCGACTTCCTTGGGCCCGCGCATGCGCAGCGTCAACTCCTTTATCATGTCACCCCAGACGACGGGGCCACCACAGTCGGGGCAGTGGCCGCGGACGGGGACGAGGGCGTCGTCGCTCCCACCCACACCCAGGGTGCCAGTCTTTTTCTCGCCCGCCAACAGGTGGGAGCTCCAGCAGCGGAGATGCCCGACGGCTTCGCACTCGGTGTTGGGACAGACGGCGTACAGTCCTTTCCCCGCTGGCAGCTCTGTATGGCACACGGTACAGTCACCTTCCCGCTCAAAGGCGAAAATGTCCCGCGCCTTGTCGACATAGTCGCGCATTGGCGTGTAGTCGAGTGGCAACGCGTGAATGCCCCAGAGCGGACCACTCATCTCAATATCGTCGTCGTGGTCGCCTGTCGTCGCCGTCATGCCGCCATAGATGCTTTCTGGCGCCGGCGGGAAGTCGGTCAGGACTTCAACCTCGCGCACATCGTCGCCCAGCTGCTGGCTTGCACTCGTCTGTGACCACTTCTTGTACGCGGCGTGCACCTCCGGAACGAATATGTGGAATCGCAGCGGCCAACGGGCAAAGCTGGGCACGCGCAACAGCAAGTGCAGGTTGGCTAGGATGGAGTGTATGCTGGCTGGCGGCCGTTTGGGGTGCCCGTTCCTCTTCTTTTGGCTTGCGACTGACAATCGCGACTCGGCAGGGATGTGTAACGACAAATGTGGATTGGTCAGGGCCCATTCAAACTTGAGTGCGGCGACGGCGCCCGGGAACCCGGAGACGAGGCCGACCATTTCCCAGGGCCGCAAGCTGGTGCGAGACGTGCGGGCGGCGCCGCCCTTGATGGCGCCGTTGTGTTGTTTGAGTCGGCGCGGCGGGTCCGTCGTGGAGCCGATGTAGAGGGATGCGTGGCGCATGGTCGAGCGGAGGATGTAGACGGTGTAGAGGGCCGGTATAGGCCGGGAGGAGACGGTGGACGCCATTGTGAAGGGAGGAGGGGAGGGAGGAAAAGGTCGAAGGAAGATGAGGAGGCGTCGAGTCGCCAGTCCGATTAGGAATTGGTCATTTGATTGTGTTGTCGCGTCGAGACCTCATAGGTTGAGAGATTTATATATGTATAGACACGGCACTGGTGTGTCTGTTACCATGGGGTCGGTGGTGACTGCGTTGTGAGAGGTGAACGTTTTCATGGTTGAGGCCCAAAGGCCTAGAAAGATACGTCAGTGGCCGCCTGGTCGCGGTAAGGGGTTCACGCTCGGCGCGTGTTTACGCGGGGTCGCCCTTTTGCTGGAGCGACGACACGTGACGTCGACTCTTCAACTTCAACTCCAACGACATAGCATCACCATTCGCAAATTATGGAGGAATTGATGCGTTGACATGATCATTTTTTGCTAGAAAGTGGCAAGGATTTGAAGTTGAAATTAATCTAAAGTATACAAGCATTGCAAGGAATAAATGTAGAGGGAAGACAAAAAAGTGAACGAAGAAAAGAAGAGGGTAAAATAGGACACAAAGCAACTTGGACAGATTCGTCTTCATACTTCACATGAGAACACATTCAATTTGAAGAAAAGTTTACTGGCCGTCATATTGCATACAGACACCGTATGACTAATTGCAAAGTTGTTACAGATTACAAACACATTGCATTGAAGAAGCTGAGAAGGTATGATTTTCAATTGTGTCCTTCTCAACGAGTCGACAATTTTCGACTGCCAAGCCTTCTCGTGTACTCTGTAATCTGAGCTCCGTTGCGAAGCCGCCGTTCCATAACAGGTTTCTACTCTAGAAACGGGGTTATAGTTTAGTGGCTAGAATACCTCGTTGTGGCCGAGGAGACCCGTGTTCGATTCACGGTAATCCCAGTAGTTCCTGAATTGAGTGCCACTGCTCAATTTTTTTGTCAATCTTTTTTTTTGTCCTTCAATGTTATTGCTTGTTCTTTTTCGTGTTTGCATATTTGCAAGCTGAGTTTTGAGAAATGCGTACTGTGTTAAAACCGGCATCGTTAAACTTTTTGTGAGGGAGGCAAAAACAACACACAATGCTCGTAGAGCAAGGACCGTTTGCCGCACATACCTGTGCCGTTTAAGTTTTAACAACTTCTAATTTGGCTCGCAGCAAAAATTGCCCTGTTTCTTCACTCAGTATAGAAGAAAACTCTTGTGGTATTAATAAATAAATAGAACAATAAACTCTGTGGATACGCCTGTTCCTTTGAGGTTGAGGTCCTGACCGACTTCCCGCCGGCGCCAGAAAGCATCTATGGCGGCATGACGGCGACGACAGGCGACCACGACGACGATATTGAGATGAGTGGTCCGCTTTAAAAGAATATCAACTTGTATAAATTGCAGCTATCAGTTTACAAGAAACATGAACATGTGAAGCCATGTCGATGCATGCACACACGAAGAGAGAGGGAAAAACAAAGGAACGAGCTTCTGTAACTGCAAAGAAGATTGCATTGCCTGACTAGCACATCGAATCTCATGATCCATTATTTCTCAACTGAAACGTATATTCTCGTAAACTAAAGGATATCATTGTGGTTTTTGCTCTTTTCCCTTTCCCCATCAACCATCCTGATTCTCCTTCATCTACTTCTCATCCACGCTGTTCGGCCCCTCAATCACATAGGCCTTGAACTGGCGTGCCGGCACATTGCGGGCAAACAGAATATCCAGCTCTTCATAGGACCGGCCCTTCGTCTCGGGCACACGCAGGTATGCCCAGATCAAGCACAATAAAGCGAGGCCACCAAAGAAGAAGCCCAGCTTGCCCTGCATGTTGGCCTCGCCCGGGTTGATCATGTAGGGGATGGCGACGGTCATGGCAATACCCAGGACACCCTGCGCCATGGTGGCCAAGGCAATCGTCTTTGAGCGGACACGAGTGGCCGAGCACTCTGAAAGTAAAACGAAGCAGATGGGGCCAATGGTCAAGTCGTAGATGCCGTTCCAGATAATCATGAGCACGGACTCGGCCCAAATGGCGCCCGAGGGACGACCCGGCACACAGTCTAGAATGCCAATGACAATCTGCAGGGCGGCGAGGACGGCCAGGCCGTAGACATAGATGGTGCGGCGACCGACATGGACCATGACGTACCACGAAATGAGGGTGCCCACGAAACCGACGGCTATTATACGTGGTTAGATAGGAAAATAAACATAATTGATGCAAAGGATAAGAAAGGGACCCACCCAAAAATCCGACAGCCATGTTAAAGGCATCAGCCTCGGCCAGACCGGCCTGCTCGAAAAAGTACGTGCCGTAGTTGATGAGGTAGATGCCACTCAAAACCTGCGTGCAGTAGACGCCGGCCGACACCTCGGTCTGGCGCCAGTTTTCCTTTTTTAAGCAGTCCATGTACGTGCTACCGAGTTCGAATTCGAGCTCAAGGCGGTCCGTGTGCACAATAAACTGTAGGACCTCGTCGACATTGACCTCGGGCGACGACAGGCGCGCGAGCGTCTTACGGGCACCATCGAGATCGCCGCGGCGCACCAACCACCACGGGCTTTCCGGCACAAAAGCTAGGCCAGGCAGCAGAATAGCAATCCACACCCACTGGATGGCAAAGGGCAGCGAATAGGACCAGTGGTTTGTGAGGGAGGACGTGCCGTTGGTGACGCCGTTGCCAATGAGCTGGCCAATAACAAAGCACAGGTTGACAAACGACGTCATGTGGCCACGGAGCGACGTGGGGCAGACCTCGGAGGCGTAGGCCGGAGCAATAACGACGTACATGCCGAGCACGATGCCGCCCAGAAGCTCGCCCACGAGAAGGACTTGAAGGGAGCGCGCAAAGAATTGGATAAAGACCAGGCCGCCCGTTAAGAGGACACACGCGCCGAAGGTCAACTTGCGTCCGTACCATTCCATGGGGTAGGCGGCAAAGATGGCACCCACTACTTGGCCCACGGGGTTGCCCATGCTCAGGCCCGTTTGCCATGCGGCGGCTGTGTTTTGGTTAGAGTTGTTGTGACTGGGGAATGTGTCGCGTAGGCGAGCGATGTATGTTTTACTTACAAATCACGTACTGTGATGTGTTAGCCAATGTTCTCTTCACTTTATTTCTGGATCATTTATTTACTTACTTCTCCGTCGACGAGATAGCCAAAGTCGTTGGCAAACTGCGGAATGGCATACAGATTGCCAAGCAGCTGTGGATCAAAGGCCAGCATGATCACGCCAATCGACACATAGGCCGACCAGGCAATGGCCTTTGCGTGCAGCTGGAGTGCCTCCCGGAACGTCAACTGGATCTCCCGGGGCGCGTTGGCGTCCACGACATGGCCATGGCCATAGTCGCCGAGGGCCGTGGTCTGCACCGCCGTGTCGTCCACCTTCAAATCCGACATGGTGAGAATGCGATTGTCGTTGTGTACTGTCCTTGTATGTTGTGCGTCCCGTTCTTAAATTGAGTTCAAGTGAGAGCAGACGGTCGAGTTGGGTTGTGGGACAGGTAGACAGGTGCAAGGATGCCGAATCCGTTCTTAGCCAGGAGCCTGATGCATGTATTTATATCAAACGAACAAGTGCTTTATCTCATAAGCATAAAACGAGGAGGAGAGAAAAAAAGAAGCACACGCGACAGTGTGACCTGTGGAGGACACAAAAAGATACGGAGCGCTCCGTATACGCAACGTGGGAAAGAAAGATGGGGGTGGACGTTGATCCCCACAAACCGCCGATTAGCTTCCTCTTTTGGCCGTTTTGTTGTAGATACCGGCGAACCGGTATATTTCGCCGGTGTTTGCCGTGTGTACGATATGTGTCGCCTGTCTTTCTTCCCCACGATGGAACCACACTAAAAGTATGACTCGGGATAAATGGACGGTCCTGTCTCGGTAAAGGACGCAAAATATGGACATTTCCAGATAACATGCACCGTGAAAGTCAAAAAGTAATTGTGGGCATTGCTATTGCTTTCCTTGCAACAATCTTGGATCTTGGCTTTTACCCCGCCCCCAGATACCATGACAAGATACTGGTCGTGTGGCCGTAGGGCGGGAATCATGTAAACCTTCGCAAGGCGAAGCCCGGGTTATTCGGTAGCTTTGCCCGCTTCGGGGTATCACACAACCAAAGCAGAGAAGCAGGGAAGCATCGCCGACGGCGCACGACAAAGACGATGTTCCCCTGGCTCTCGTCTCGGCAGAAGAAAAGTGGAGAGCAGTAGTAGAGAGATTAGAGATCATGAGAGGCCATTGAATCTTCCGTCGCACAATGGTATGATTGATTCACCGGCCATACGATTGGTTTAACTAAAGCTTCAAAGTTCAGATATGCTACTGGTAACTGACAATGATTTGTGTTTTATTCTCAAAGGTATGCAGATGTAGCTGTTCTCGTACTGCATGTTTTGCGTATCCTTTTCACTCTTATTATACTGGCAGGTTTGAATTTCTGCAAGATTAAATTGAATTTCCCATAAACACTATGTGTCTCCATTACTTGTGAACTGTGTGACCTCTTAAAGCCTCCATTCCCCTTTTGCCACCGAGTTTTGTCCCGTAAATACGTCATACGTCATTGCTCATTGCGCATTCTTTTTGTTCCAACCACTTTCCACTTCGGATCTTTCCACTTGTTGTCCCTTCATATTATCTGTCCTCTCAGACAGGCTACGGCAGCTTAATGTTCAGGTTGAGCTGCGGCAGGGCGGTGCTGTTGGCCGGCATGGTAAAGGTAAGGTTCCAAAACTCGAAATTGTGGATGAGCGAGCACGTGCCGCCGACCAGGCCACAAAAGGCCACGACAGGCTCCGGGTTGACGGTGCTGCCCTCGCCCACGGTAATGTTGATGCCGTCAATGTCGGCAAGACCATAGACGTCGCGGCGGCTACTGCCAAGCGGGTTGCTGGACACGACAAAAGTAAAGATGCTCGACGCGTTACCGGCCGGGTAGGTCAGGCTGAGACAGTTGGCCTCCACGGACGCCTGCATGCTCTTTTCGGACGGGTGCAGCGACAGGTAGCCGACGCTTTCCCTCTCAAAAGTGGTGGCGTTGCGGTGCCAGTGCACGACGGCCGGGCTAAAGGACGTGCTGTCCTGGCTGGCACCGCCCACGACGGTCTGGTTGTAGGAGTCGCCGCCAATCTGCAGGTCGGGCGTGAGCCAGGTGGTAATGTTGCGGACCTCGAGGTCAAAGGGCGGCGTATAGGCCTGGCGGTGGACGGTGCGGGATGCGTTTCCCTCAAAAGTCGTGAGTTGCGACAGGACGGCATCGGGCACGAGCGTGCGGTGGTATTCGGACAGAGTGGCGACCACGGGGATAAACTCGCCGTCGTCGGCGTGGGTGAGCAGCCAGGGACTTTCTGTTCCAGTACCCGAAAAGACGTGCTCGCGGCCGACGAGGGACCACACATACAGCGACATGATGGCCACGTAGCGGTTCATGTCATAGCCATAGGAGCGGTCCCAGGGTCCGGCCAAATTGCGCAGCTTGGCATTGTAGAAATCGCCAAAGGCGGTCCAGATGTCGGCGACCATGCGGGGACCGTTTTGGCGCATCACCGACGACGCGGGCATGTACTTGGACCAGAGCGTCAGCGCATTGAGCGACACGCCGTAGTAGGTGGGCACGTTGAACTCGGCCAACGTATCGTTCATATTGAACAAGTCAATAATCTCCTGCGCATACATCTCGCCGGCCGCCGTCATGTTGCTGTCGTTGCAGTGGTTGCCCGTCCAGCCCGTGACCACGGCCCGCATCAGCGACGGGTTGCTGTAGGACGGGTACAGGTTATCGCCGTCGACGCCGCCCACGCGGTAGCTGTCGCCAATGGTGTTGTTGTACAGCGATTCGAGGATGAGGCTCTTGACGTCCTGGCCGATGAGGCTGCCAAACTCTTCGTAAATAATAATGAGCGTCGTGCCGATAAAGCCGCGCCAGTTGGGGTCCCACGAGTTGTAGATGACGGGTGCATAGCTGGGACTGCCGACGGTGGGCTGCTCCGGGTAGACGGTATAGTCGCCGTACCACTGCGCCGACACGTTCTTTTCTTGGTTGGCAATGACATCCTTGATGATACGCACGGCATTGACCGTGTCGTTGCCCTCGTTGCGCTGCAGCAGGCCCGTGGCATACCACACAGTCGACCGCGTCTCGTGGGGGCCCGCAGCGAGCGGGTAGTAAAAGTAGTATAGATAGCCGGCGACGGGGTCGTAGAGGTTGTCGAGGAACTTCATCTCTTTGTGGAACATGGAGTGGGCATGCGATGTCATCTTGGTCGCCTCAACCGTGGAGACAAGGCCCATAGCAAGCCCCGCCAGGGAGGCAAAGATGGTGTTGGGACGCATGATGTGAAGAGGAAGAAGAAAGAAGAAGAAGAGGGGCAAGGGGCTGTCTGAGAGTTCAAGATGCCGAAGTTGTGTTAAGCTTGATACAGCGGTGACTGCCTTGTGGGAATTGAGAGGTACCTGGACAATGCGAGATGTTATATTATATGCCCCAGCTGTCACCGGCAGAGGTATTTACAAGAGCTATCGAGGAGGCTTGTAAGTCGAAATCATATCGTGGAGATACTGAGATGAGGAGAAAGATCTTGCGAAGTGGAGAACTGTTACTCTGATAACTACAACTTTGTAACTTGCGTCATTGTTCCGTCCGGAGAGGTGTTTTGCGATCGACATTGACTTGACTTTGCTGAAGTATCTCTTGTGATCATGCAGATGGCGGCGGGAAGCCGACAGCGGCCCACAGAGGACTAACAGACCGGCAGACCGGACAGAACTGATACTGGCTTGTTTCCTGTCATCATCCTCTATAATAACGTCTCGATGTGTTTTTACATTTCTCGTTTGCCGGATGGAACTAGACGCACATGATAACGGCATTCATAATATAGAGTAAGCTGGCTCTGAACGACAATCCTTGTCTATGTGATCGTACCTACCTTATCAAAGAAACCGGAACCAAGAGTCCTGGGAAGCGCTCATCGGCTGATTGCAAAAGGGCCTTGAAAAAGCTTAGCTGCCCCCGAGAAAGTTGTTTCCCCGCCTTTGGACATTTTGAAATAGTGTAGCATCTGTCAAGGATCTTGGTTAATCACCGGCAGGCAAAAACAGCTACACCGGTAAACCCGGCGATGTACTCCGGACTCTGCCGGTTGATACTCCACCACACGCTACTTGCATGACGAATGCATCGAATCAAATGTTGGACACACTTACACGGTCCTGTATCAGGGCCGTGGTGGCAAGGTTGCCGGCCGTTGTCCTGGGATATTCAAAGATAGGATAAGAGAAGAGAGAAGAAAAAGAAATAGACCCAGATTACAGGTAACCAGAATCCAATACAAGATAGCAAAATATCAAAGTACTGCTCAATCTCGAAACCAACCGTCGAGGCAGACTTGCATAGCAACAGAGCAAAATCAAAGCAAAGTCAACAAACGTCTATACTTCATTCAGACAAGATGCGTCTTGTTATCCGCCCAGATCCCGAAGCAGCCTCGCGCTACATTGCCAACTACATCGTCGGTACGTTGACACATCCTCTCCCATCTTGTCTTGTCTCTTCTCAAGTCTTATTTCTAACATCATAGTATAGACCGTATCAATGCCTTTGCACCATCAGCTGAGCGGCCGTTTGTTCTCGGCCTGCCCACAGGGTCCAGCCCGCTGCTAATCTACCGGTTCCTGATTGCTGCCTATGCGGCCGGCCGCGTGTCCTTTCGCGATGTCGTAACTTTCAACATGGACGAGTATGTGGCGCTCCCGCGCGACCACCCAGAGTCGTACCACAGCTTCATGTTTACCAATTTCTTCTCGCACATTGATATCCCGGCCAGCCAAGTCCACATCTTGGATGGCAACCCTCCGGACAACGACTACGCCGCCGAGTGCCTTCGTTATGAGGCGGCCATTCGTGAGGTGGGCGGCATTGAGCTGTTTCTGGGCGGCGTGGGCAGCGACGGGCACATTGCGTTCAACGAACCCGGGTCGTCGCTGGCCTCGCGAACACGCATCAAGTCGTTGGCGCCCGAGACGCGGCGGGCCAATGCGCGCTTTTTTGGTAACAACCCCGAAGCCGTCCCCCAAATGGCGCTGACTGTGGGCGTGGCGACAGTGATGGACGCACGTGAAGTGGTGATTGTGGCCACGGGCGCGAGTAAAGCCTCGGCGATCCAGCAGGCGGTTGAGGGCAGTGTGAGCCACATGTGCACGCTGAGCTGTCTGCAGATGCACCCGTGCAGCCTGGTGGTGGTGGACGAGGAGGCGACGCTGGAGTGCAAAGTCAAGACGGTCCAGTATTTCCGCGGTGTGGAGCAGACGGCACGTGAGGCATCCCAGGTGCAGAGTGCAGTGGCAGCAACAGCAATAACACAAACGCCACCGCCGCGGCTTCACACCCTCAACACAAACGTCGCCATGGCCGATGCCGCGGACGGCGAGCTGACGCCCGACAGCATGTCATCACGCATCAGCCCTAGTCCGAAGATGAAGATGCTGAGCGTCCGCTCGGCCACGATCCCGTTTGCATTGATGCGTCAACAGTCATGAGGGGGTGTAGGTGTAGGATATAGGTATATGGTATATGGTATAGGGTATAGAGTATAGGGTATAGATATGATAGATACAAATTTATGTACACTGCAATCAGTATTAAAATGAAAAACGCTGCTACGAGCGCAGAATGGACCAATCCACAGGATAGCCAATCTGCTGCAGACTGGCCTGGTCAAAGATGTGCCATGACTGGTAGTCGATGCCCGCTGAGGCAGAGGTGCGGTCAAGGAACGACGGCTGTGCACGAAGCTGTTGTTGTTGCTGATCTTGTTGTTGCTGTTGCTGTTGCTGTTGTTGGTCATATTGCACGTCAGGCTGCATGGGAACGTCCGGTGTGTGGACACCTTGCAGGCTCTCTTCCAGACGCGATATCAGCCGACGGTACAGGGGCAGCTTGTGGTCGTTCATCTGCTTGAGCATGGTCAAGTGGACCTGGATGTTTTGCAAGTCGTCCGCTTCGCCCACACCGCCCTCAATTCCCTGGATAACAATCAATGCCGCCCAGGTGATCATGACCAGGTCCCAGTTGGCCCAGATGCTGTCGTCGTGCAGGTGCAGTTTTAGGGTAGCGCGTGCGCTTAGGAGTAGTTCGTGCTGTTCTTGCGGTGTGATGCTGTTGCTCCACAGGTCGCAGCCGCGCGCCGGGTGGTAGATGCTCAACACCACCAAACGGTGCAACACATACTGCCGGAAGACGAGTTTGCGTGTGTCGGCGGATGTTGTTGTTGTCGACGAAGTCGACGACAACGCCAGCTGCCCCACGACAGGCGTGCTCCGGCTAAACTCGACGAGCCAGTCGTCCAGCTGCCGGGCCCAGTCGCGGATGACGGCCGCGTCAATAGCCGAGAAGGGAGCTACGGGTACACGATTCTTCTTTGCGGAGTTGCTCGTCGTAAAAACAGACCAAATGGTCGGCAGGCCGCGGCCGGTAAAGTGGGTCAGGCCGGTATGCATCATGCGGCTCAGGCGGTACAGCTGGTCGCGGTAGCCCACGTTGAGGGCCGGCAGCGGGCTTTCGAGCGGGATGACGGGGCAGCTGAGGTGCAGCGAGGCGTGTTCGAGGTCAATGATTTGCACGCCACTAAACAGCTTGCGCCACTCACGGCCGGCGCCGGCGCCGTCGCTGTCGATACCATTGCCATTGATATCAGTAACGACCGAAGGGAGGACAAAAGACTGTTCCGACGGGCAGTGTTCGAGAATGAGGCGGTAGGCGACCGAGATCCATAGGCCGACGACACGGTTGCTCGCCTCGGTCAGGAGGCCCGCAAGGACGATGCCAAGCACCGTCTGGAACGCCCATTCCTCGTAGGCGGAGGCGTCGGGGTCAGTGGGGTCATTGGTACCATCGGCAGTGCCGCCGCTTGGCCTCCCCACTGGACTGTCCGGAATGCTGAGCTGCGCAATGGCGTTGCAGAGAACGGCAAAGTAATGCGGTGCCAGCTCGGCCGCGGCGTCTCGGGGCCCGCGCACGCTCGAGCAGTATAGAATGGATGCTAGGAGTAGAGGTTGTGGTACTGAAAAGATTTGCTTGCGGGGCATAAAGTGCAGGCCAGGCATGCGCTCGTGAAAGGCCAACCAGAGCTCACCCACGGTGCGTTTCTTCCATATGCGACGGGGTACTGGCGTTGGACCGGGCACGGGCACGGATGCTTGGAGAACGGACACGGCTTGCCACAGAGCTCCGAGTGATGCATAGCTCGGTGGTAGATCGTCGTTGTCATCGTCAGAAGAGCTGTCGGATGAGCTGTCATTGTCATCTTCGTCTACGTTTACAACGGTGACTTCGTGGCCTTGGACATTTGTTTCAGTGTCTGTTCCGGCTGTTGTGCCAGCCGCAGCTCCTGGTGGTCCTGACGATGCGGCGAGCCCTAGATACTCCTCGAGCACATGCAGTCGCCGTAGAACATCGCTCTTGAAGCGTGTATCGACTGGCCCGGGCCCGGGCCCCGGCCCCTCTGTAGCGGTTGCTGCCAACGCTGCAATGCTGTTTGGAAGTTTGAAGGTGGCTGCATTCGCGCGTGGCACAAAGACGCAGGGCACGTCGGTGCGTTGACAGCGTCGGCACGTGTGCGGATCGTCATCGCTGGGCACACATCGCATCTTTTGGCTGCGGCAGTTGACTACGACGTATGTCAGTCGTTTTCCTCTCTACAGAAGCATTGAAAGTATCATGACTGCACGCCTACTAACCACATGCTTTTCTCGCCTTGGGCCGCTGATGACGATCGGCACCAGTACCGGTATGCTGGCCATCCGAGGAGGCCTCACGGTCCGGCCACGAGACGCGCGCTCGCTTGGAGGGATGGTTGCCGTTGTGATGCGTGGACATTGTGGGTTAACGTTCTTGTCAACGATATCCGTTTGCGCGGGACTTGTCGGGAAATGCGGGACATGTGTCCGGTCCGCCGGTTGTCGGATTCGACTTTGTGTAATGTGTAAAGTGTAACATGTAAAAGAAAAATCCCTTGTCATGCACAGGCGGCAAAGTACGGAGAACAGCAAGCAGTCATGCAAATAAGCCCAAACATCCCAGTTGGTGAGGTCTCAGTCGAGTTGGCGGTAAGCACCGGCGTTGTTCGGTGTTTCTCGGCCAGTTCCCCTCTTCCTATCAGGTGGGTCAGCAAGTTTACTAGTACGCTACCCCCGTATTCACGTTACGGAATTTGCCGGACTACTGGACCTCAGTGTCCTTGCCAGGTTTTCCCGCAAACACCGGACATACCCGGGCTCTGCCGGTCGTCTTCATCTTTAGACAGAGAAATCTTTTGAAACGAATACGCAACTCTCTTCCGTACGACATACAGTTATCCTTTGCTTTCTTTACCAAAATGGCGTACGCTCTGATCGATCTCATTTGCCAAGCTTGCCAGCCGCCCAGCAAGCCAGCCCGGACGATCTGTGGACCAGGCTGATCGATCGTATTATGCGTGTTTTTCTTTACCTCTCTCATTTATTTTTCATTATTCATTTTTCATTGTTATTCCCCCCCATTTGCCACGATGCCCGGGCTGTAGACTTGACAAAGTGGCTTACACGTTCTCTGAGATATCTTTGAAATACGTCTTGAGCTCCTTATCCTCCTGCCTTATCCCAGCCATGTCTGCCCATACCTCTTTCATCCTCGAGCCCTTTTATCATTGCCTCTTCTCTGTAGGCGACAACCTCTTGCACATTGCATGATCTTTACCTACTGATTATGTCCTCACACATGTCATCACACATGTCCTCACACGATCCGTTATCGTTGCCAGGACCGCCGCCCCGTACCTCCGCCTCCTCCTCCTCCTCTATTGTCGACGAGATCATCGAGTCCTTTTCCTTTTCCGCCGACGATGTCCGTGTCACGGCTGCTCATTTGTTGGAGCAGCTGAAAACCGGTCTTCTCCACGACAGCCTCCCCTTCCAACACCCATCCTTTGTCACGACCATCCCAGACGGCTCCGAGACGGGTCGTTTCTTGTCGGTCGACCTCGGTGGCACAAACTGCCGCATCTGTCTTGTCGACCTGCACGGCGACGGCACCTTTTCCATTGAGCAGCAAAAGCACGCCGTGCCCCAGAATGTGCGTGTCAATGAGAGGTACGAGCCACTTTTTGACTGGGTGGCTGCCAGAATAGGGGCTTTCTTACAAACGGCCGTACCCGGCCAGGATGGGACAAGACTGCCCCTCGGCTTCACTTTCTCTTTCACTTGCACACAGATATCGCTCGCTGGCGGGACGTTGCTGCACTGGGACAAGGGCTGGGACATTCCTAGTGCTCTGGGCCGTGATCCGTGTGCATTATTACAAGCCGCAACGAATGCCCAGCAGCTGCCCGTTCACGTGGCGGCCCTGGCCAACGACAGTGTCGGCTCGCTCCTGACACGCGCATACACCTCAACATCGGTCACGGCTCGCACGCTAGCCTGTGTCATTGTGGGCACCGGCACCAATGCCGCCTACGTCGAGCGGCTGCAAAACGTGAAGAGAGTGGGATGCATCAACGCCGCCACAGATACCGTCATGGCCATGAATACGGAATGGGGCTGCATGGACGACGACATGCGTGTGCTCCCGCGGACCCGCTTTGACGACATGGTGGATGCACAGTCGACTGACTGTGGGCTGCAAATGCTCGAGAAGCGTGTCTCGGGCTTGTATCTCGGCGAACTTTTGCGATTGGCTGTGCTCGAGCTGTACCAGAGGGGGGACATCTTTGATATGCATGTGGGGCAGGATCCTCTCTTATTTACGAAAGAGAGCATCGATGCATCACTCTTGTCTGCTCTGGCTGTCGATGACAGCGATGATGCCATGACAGCAAAAATCAAATTCGTGGCGGACACCTTGGGCGCAGAAAACGTCTCGACCGCCGACGTGCACATAATACAGGCCATTGCCAATGCCATTGTCACGCGCGCCGCCCGGCTCGTTGGTGCTGCGACCGCGGCCATTGTCCTGCAGTCAGGCTTTTTGTCAACAGAAGCAGAAGCTGCCGTTCCTACCGTCCTTACAGCAGAGAAGGATGGGACGCACGTGGCAACAAAGGTGGTGCAAGACGCGGTTCCGGCAGCATTGGTGCCAGACTCGTCTGCCAGAACATTACTACAAAGAGCATTCGACATCCTCACCGCGCCGTTTGCACGGTGTTTTGGCATGAGCCGCCCCAAGACGAAAACGAAGACGAAGACGGACTTGATCTCTTCCTTAACCTCGCCCTCGCCATCACCATCACTGTCTCCCTCGCCATCCACTTTATCATCCCCTGGGCTTATGAAACAGCCACCAACATCCAGCCCTGCCATTCCCATCATCGACATTGGCGTGACCGGATCCGTCATCGAACACCATCCTACCTTTGAAAAGGAGATGCGCGCGGCCTTGCGCCAAGAACCGGGCATTGGACCAGTTGGCGATGTACGGATACGGACAGGTCTCTGCGAGGATGGGAGTGCTGTTGGTGCAGCCTTGATGGTACACGCCGCCATGGCGCAGAAAAATGCATAGAACATACTCAAGGATTGTACTCTTTTAGACATATAATAAAACAAAAATAAATATCAAAGAAATAAAAACACGTACAGCAGCAGGTATTCGCTGATCGTCACCGTCTCAACTTCTGATCCGCCGATTACTAATAATATTCTACGGTTTAACATAGAAAAGATAAGAAGACTATTAACACAGGGTGCCGGCATCACGGGAAGTAGCACAATGACCTCTAACAGAGCAGCTTTTATGGCGGCTATGAAAGTCTATGAATAAATGAATATATAAATCGACCCAGGTAAATGCGTGCCGGCAATGTTCATGCCAGCCATTTTTGTGCCAGCCATGTCTGTCCGTCGGTCTGACCAGCAAAGAATTATGGCCACTTGATACAGCTCCGTTTTCAGACTTTGTTTAAAACTGCCATGACCCGTCTGTGCCGGCGCAGCGGCGGCACATCCACATCTGTGCCAGTGGGGTAAAGCAAATTCCTCTTTCCGTTTCTGTCATCTTTTCCATCCGAGTTTTCCAGTGTCGAAGGCGAAACTCGAATTCGTTGTCAAACTGCCCACAAATGCTGCAGAATCCTGTGTATGGAAGCATTTCGGCAATGGCCTGGAAAGCGGTCTGGACAGTGGTCTGGACAGTGGTCTCAAGCTCTAAGCCTGCTCGCTTGCGGAAGTCTTCACTCTCGAGACATAATATTGTAATGATCATCAGGCAAAACACTGCGCTTTCCAGTCCCGATATTTCTTCAGGCCACACATAATTAGAGACGATGACGGATAGGAGCAAGAACAACCAGAATGTTGTTTTGAATAGGCCTTGCACTTTGCCGAGTCTCTTTTGGGTATTTCGGTGCGTTCGGTCACGAAGCTGGATGTCAAGCCGTAACCATGGCCTGAGATGCTCCCACAAGAACCACCATACGAGTGTAACTAGTCCATAGATAACTAAACTCTTTATATCTCCTGGAGAGAATCCATCAGTCCGAGGACAAGTCGGTTCCATGTCAGTAGTCCCCACGGTGGGTGACGAGGTCCAAGAGCTGCAGCTATCATCGTATGGTATCGACTCGTTGGCGTGAAGCGCGTCGAAGCCAAGCTCATCTCGGCGGTCCTTATAACCCCTAAGGCCGGGAGGGGCGGGTAGACTTGAGTTTGCAAACTTTCCGCAATCCAGGCTAAGAATGCTTGTTGACTGCAATGAGCATTATTAGCATATAACCACCATTGACCAAGCAGACAAAGATAAAATAAAACGGCTCTTCCTTCTTAACATACCGGGCTGGTGCACAAAAGCAAATAATCTTTCTGGGCTGTCCACCTTGCATATTTAACTGAGTCGAGCGACGTCCAGAATGCGAGGACAGCGAAGACAACGGAAACGACAGTAAAGCTGAGAGACACTCAGAAACAACAACGCTTCAATGCCTTCCCACGGGGAACCGCGCTCTTGGTGTAGTAGACGGCTCGGTTTCCCACTGCCAGAGTAGATCGCAAGATGTAGGTAAACGAATCCGCAGCCTTCAGCGCTGCGGCCAGAGTTGAGGTCCAGGCACTCATGATGGGCGGCTTAGTAGTACTGTCCAAGATTGTACCATGTTCTTTAGGCCACTGCTCTATGCTTTTGTGACTGATAGATACTTTGGAAGTCTGAGAGGAACATCGTGGTGGGGTATGTCAAAATGTAGGATGGGAAATATTTTATCCCCCACCTTGACAGTATTGCCAGCCTTGTCCTTTTGCTTTCCGCATATTTCGACAAGGGGCCAGCCACTCCAAAGTGCACAGTACCCATGTTGTTGTGGCGCGGTCTGTGCAGGCAGCGCACACCTCTGCCATGCATTCCAGTGCTCTCGTCGTAAAGGATGCATCGATGCAGCCGCCATGCAAGGGAAAGGCTGCGGTTTACAAAAGGGGAAGGCTACGGCGCGCAGCACAGCCAGATACTTTGCGCTAGGCATGCCACGTACTTGCAGCAGCGGCGGCTATCGCAGGCGACGATGTACTCTGAGCGAATCATAAACTGGCCTCCGTGGCAGCGGTACGCGAATTGAGAACGGACGGGATCACGTGCTTTCCAGTATCCGTGGCTGTCCGTGAAAATACGGTGTTTTAATGCTGCAAAAATGGGGCTGCTCGACGGAGAACAGTGTAAGTGCTGGTGGTAAGACCGTTCTTAAAGACGGCTGGCTTGTGGTGATGTTAGTTCAGGTACAAAGCTACCCATGCTTCGACTCGTCGTTTTGACGATATTAGAGATTTATATATACATTTGTTGTCAGGATAATCCTTTGGGCGATGCTGGCCCTTCGCAATGCCTCTAGTTGACACTTTGGTATCGTAGATGTGGGTTTCGACAAGACTTTGTGTTAACAATCTGCAAATGGGCTGGTTGAGGGATTACAGACCACGTTAGAAAACTTAGTAGAAACGATTAGAATGCTTGGTGGCAAGATTAACACATTTTGAAAGAATGGTTACGAGAGGCTGTGCTGGTAAGCCGCTGCTGGACAACACATCTACATCTCATTGTCTCAAAGCCTCACGCCATTGTGGTACAACCAATTTTGGCGATGAGAAAACCACCACTCCAACGTGCCTGTCCAGTCGACTGCAATCCATTGGCTGTCGGCAACCGGGGACGTCTGGCGCCCTGCAGTCTGCACTGCAACAGTACCGATATATCTATGGCGCAGACTGGACCCATACCGCGTTCGCTGGTGACAAAGGTGCAGCCCGTCGGTCCCGCTGGTGATAATGAGCTGCTTTGATGCCCAGTCAAATCGCCACTGGCCAACACACTCCTGGTGGCCATCTGCATAAGAGACCAGCATGCCGACGATAGGTCGATGCTGTTTTGTCGTCTCGATGCAGGGCTGAATGGCCACCACATTGTCCAATGAGCAGGATGAGTAGTGCCAAAATTCGGTGCTTACCGTACGAGGGCAGGATGAGGCTGGTATCGGAAGATTGGGAAGATCAGGAAGATTAGGAAGATCATGTGAATCTCTATGCGATGCCAAATTGCGGTCGGCTGCTGCGTACTCGAAAGCAACCACCCTAGCACTGTTTAATCCGCGCTGCATGTCTGCCTGGTTGAAATACATGCGACAGGGCGCCCCGGTTAAGACAGCGAGATGACGGATGTTCAAGTCGCCGCGCCCATAATCTGCAAACATCTTTGTTTGTCCGCGGTTCGTTGACAGCTACCCCAAAAAATGTCAGCCACGTCCAATGCGTCAACAGGCACAAGAACAATCAAACTCCTTACAATGAGTCCAACGCGTGGCTGTTGTATCATGTACGCCACACGCCGGCAGACGTCGGTGAGGTACTCTACTTCGTTGATAGGCATATACATCCAGAGGCAACCTGGATTAACGTCTGTATACAAGCTTGCGCTGGCTGCCTCGTTCCGCTTGTGTGAGACTATAGATACAACGGACCTTATATCGAAAGCTATAGAGTACCCTATTGTGCCAGGGAAGTTTAGATCGACACCACGCATTTGAAAGGGTATCGGAACGGATCGCCGGCTCAGCGACACAAGATCCACCACCTCGGGAGGGGATGGTAGCGGCAATGGCCAGTTGATGCAGGTTTTGAAAGGCTCTGATGTTTTTGTGCGGATGTCTCGTACCTTGAGAACCTGCCATGTAGTTATTAGTATTATAGACTGGTCACAGACACCTATGCCCTTTTCTTGGAACTGGGTAGCAATTGGAAGAGTCCACTTCTTATCCAAAATTCAATCGTAGCCAACAAAAGAGCAAAACGGCACTTACATCATTTTCGACAATCAAAGCCGACCCACTGTCCGAGGATGCCAGCACGTCCGCTGGAAAGTGCCTCCACCAGAGCCCAGAGATATACACCTGGCGACGGCACCACTTGGCCAGTTTCTTCCCCCCCGAGACGAAGAGCACCCGACGGATACCGAGATGATCTACAGCCACAAGGAGATTCACACTCGACTGCGTGGTCACAGAGCGTCCCGGAAACAGCAGATTCATCCTCTTCGCTTCCGCCTTGTTCGGATGCGGATCCAGATCCTCGGGTTTCTCGTCGCTAGCTTCCGCGCTATGGGCTTCGGGGTCTTCATTTTGTAGACACTGCACGTAGCAACGCCCCTCGACCGAGACATACGACGCGTACACTGGCTTTGCCAAATCCAGAGATTGACGCCTTTGCCGGTTTTGGCATTTGAGAACCTGCTCCTGGAGACTAACGACTGCGCATTCTCGTATCAGGAACCCGGCGATCATTGTCCACAGCTCAAGCGGCAATTCTCGCGGCCAGATACTCGCGTGGGGCAGCCGTAGAGCCAGGCCCTTTTGAAGGTAGTGTTTTCGCCGCTGATCTTCCATGGATGGCGAAAAACGGTATTCGGTTGAAGAGAGGAACTGTATCGATATTGGGGACAGTTTGAAGGTGTAGCAAGCGGGGTGCATGCAGAAGGTGACGCTATCGCCGTAATCGCACTGCCTCCGGCAGCACATGTGGAGTTGGACGTCACTCAAATCGTCATGAAATCTGCCCCCGCGCCGAAATGGAAACACATGGGAGATTGCATCCCGTCCGACCTCTGCGCCAGAAGAGAAAAGCGTGAGTGCGGGCCAAGCAACAGGCACGAGAATGCAGATATCTCGCCTTTTAAATCGGGGTTCAGAAGGCTCGAAACTCACTGGCTATGACGAGCTCATTATCAGGCAGGCTGAATTGACACAGCCGACAACGGTCCTGCGTGATGCAGAACCAAGGCGTGCGAGATTCGTCCGAACTGACCGTGTTGGCCATACTGTCAACTGTGATGTAGGTGTCGTGTCATGATGTCCGTAGTTGAAACTGTTATCCGTCTGCTGGCTGGCGTGTCAGAATGATGCTGATGTTACGAACAACTGACCTTAAGCCGGGGTAAGACAATTGCTGTTTGGTGGCTTCTGTGGCGGTGCAAATATTTCAAAATCTCGCTGAAGGACGTTAAAAGACTGGACTATTCGTCACTTAAGTTTCGCCTAGAGTCACAGTGAAGCCAAGAACGACATCCCGCCGAACCTCCGACCGCCACGGGAAGCCTCAAACTATCGCTAAAACAGTCTGGCTTAAAATAACCAGCTGGACCGAGTAAACAGGAAGCTTAGCGGGCTTAGATCTTGCACAAGGCTCACCAATTCAGCCTCACTACGTAACCAGAACAGAAATAAAAGATACCATTCGCTCTGTTGTATTCTTAATGAAGTATCTTTACATTGCTAAACTCTCTCCGAAAAGTCACTACGAATAAACATATTCTGCAGGTCTTTTTGCGACCTTTCCGGTTGAGATTGTGCGCTTGATATTTCTTGGCGACGAAAAACCAATCACGCCATCAGTTCTTCGTCGACAATTTGATACCCCTGAAAACACAGTGGAGGATATTAACAGTGTCGAGGACATTGCGCGCTACATCCGGAAGCCCTTTATTGTTGGCGACTCAGACAACCAGGGCCCCGAAGATGCATGGCACTGGGTGCACTTTGAGAAGTCCATGGACCGGTGGATCTACCAAGAAGACCGCGGGCCGCTCCGAAAATAGGGATATACCTTTTAGGACCAGGAACGGCTGGTGGAGACCGACTTTTTCAACGAGGAGTGGACCGATCCTCGCAACCTTCAATATGGGCTACGCAAAGAGGAGGAGCAAGAGCGGCAGCAAGCCGAGATGCAAGTGTCGTGGGAGGCCCCGTCCAAGATTTACAGAGCGGGCGGATCCGGTTGGTGGAGCAAGGACGACGAAAGCAAAATCCAATGGGGGCCAGGGTGTGATTCGGCATCGCAGGAGAAGATGGCTGAATCCACTCTTCAAGAACCGGCATCGTTGCAAGAAGTAAGAGATTTATTGGCATCGCTGAAGCTGCCTCCTAGTGCAGGCGATGCATCGTAATGATAATATTATTGTTATTCTACTTTGAGATATTCCGCATTCATCTAAATGGTATTTGGAGAGTTTCAATATGCCCTCATTCATTACGATGCATTTTGATTTTGAATTAGGGACTACATCATCTTTCTCCCCACGGCATCCGCGAATTGCAACGGTCTTAAACCCTTTCCCAAAGCCCTTTCCCCTTCCCAGCGACTTTGTCGTATTCAAGGAACCTAAGTAATGCTTAGAATAAAAATTGGAAAGGATAGGAATAAGAAAACTCCCGGTTCCTGAACGTGTTCCTGGGCGCCCTTCGAGTGGCTCAAAGTAGAAACAAAAATTGAGGCTAGACCCCCCTTACCTCCAGACAATATCAATAGTGCGTTTAGTGGAGTGGGGACTGTTGACTCGCGACGCAAAAAGAAGCATAGTCATGAAATAAGATTGAAAAGAAGGGAGCATGTGAGAAAGAAATTCATTGATAATATTGACCCTGGAACTGGGTTTGATTTGACTTTGGTTCATACTCGTTGTTTTGGAATAGATGTGCCTGCATGTTTGTCCTCGTCCATCGATACAACGAGGGCGACCCGCTTCTCACGATAACTCTATTTATGTCTCGAATTAGACTTAATTTTGACACCCGCTGGCGGTTTACTACCCCCAGCGTGAACTACACTCGTGGACATCGTATTTACACCACTTTCCCGTTGCATTCTCTTTACCTATTCAGGGCTGTGCCAAGTCCAATAGCTTCGTAACGCACGGGATGATGCAGAGAAAAGGTGCCTGTGGCGTCGTCCAAAACAAAAACGCCGGTCGAAGTGTCAGTAGAAAAGGTAGCCGCTACGCCCTTCATCGGCTCTGGTTGCTTCTTTTTTTCTTCCTTCTTCTGCTTTGCGACATCGCATTCTTTCGATTTCGATACGCCATTCTCCAAGCCGTCTCTATCAGCAATACCCGTGGACACGATGAAGGTCCTCCAGATCCTCGCCGTTGGCCTGGCATCAGCTTTTTCGGCGTCTGCTGCGCTCTGCAAGCCGTCTCCTCCGGCCCCATCCGCCTCTTCGGTGTCTTCCGTTGCGTCCTCATCACCCTCTCCTTCCACTCCCGCCACACCCCAACCCATTTGCATCAGAAATGTCGTCACCAACAGCTACTTTGACGCCGGTTCCCTCGACGGCTGGACCCTCACCCAGTTTAATGGCGGCACTGTTACCGGTGCCTCTGGCACCTGCGGCCAGTTCAGCACCTGTGTGCTGCTCGATACCGTCACGGGTGGCTACGTCGGCCTCTCGCAAACGGTGTCCAACACGGGCGTCGGCCTTATCTACACGTTTACCTTCAACTACCGCGCCATCGCCACGCTTTCGAGTGACGCTATCCTGGTCTGCCAGATCAACGGCGGCGCCGGCGGTCTGTCGTGGTCGTGGACGGCTGACAGTATCCCTGTGAGCGGCTGGGGCTACTTTATGACGGCCTTTGCGGCGCCCACGACGAGCCTGACGGTGAACTGCGCGCTGAGCGGTTCCTACGAGAACAAGGTGCAGCTGGACTACTTCAACCTGAACTGTTAAGGGAAAGATGCCAAAAGCCAATACACACATCGACGCGACCTGTACATACCACTAATAGACAATCCATTTTCCTCTCATTATTCTTTTGATTTTCAATCTGGAGTAGTTTCAATTTTGCCGTTGAATACCATTTCTGGCCCAATATTCTCCGCAACGGCCACGATGCCTCCCTTTCGAAGCCACATATTAAGCATATATTCCACCTCCACAAACCAAGAGTACTTATTGGGCTCAATTCATTGTTTCAATAAAGTTGCTCTTCTTATTCAGAAAATCTTCCAGTCGCATGCTCTTCAACCGCGTTTGAATAATACACGTTCATAAGTTGTTCTTTCTGCACGCGTTCCTGCCACCGCGTCGTCTTAGACACACTCGGCTCCTCATATACAAAGATGAAGATTCCACATCGCGGACGCAACCGTCTTAGCGATAGTCTGGGCAAGACATTTCACAACACATAGAGCACAGGCAACAATACCCTCCGTTCATCATAATGAAGACCATCATCGCCGCATTCCTCAGCCTTTTCTTGGCCACGCCCATGGCACCACTGTATCCGCCATCAGCGGCATCGACAACTGTGGTTCCGAGTTCTTGACCTGCGCCCAATTATCCATCGAGAGCAGGGGCACTCAAGTTTCCCGTCTCACGCAGCCCATCGAAAACACAACGCCGGGTGCCATCTACGATGTGGTCGTCTACTACAGCGGTCTTATGGGTCAGCCGCTGCTGCCGACACGACGCTCGTCTGCGAGTTCGGTGCCGGCACAACACTATCGAGAGTGCTTCTGGCATCCGCCGAGATCCCATAAGACGGATCGTGGGCCGAGTACATGGGGCTCATGTACACGTCGAACAGTGCCGTTGTCATCAGTTGTTCTCCACAAGGAATGAGTGCGAGACGGTTCAGTTGGCCAACGTTGGTATTAGAACGGGTCCGGCTTGTTGGCCGAACGAGGCAGTTTTGACACCGTGAACGATGCGAACGGACAATCTTCTGTCCTCTATGTTTAATGTCTTTGATATGCTTAATTGGTTCCGTGTTATTGTTAATTTACTTTAATTTCACTTCGAGTGATCGTGTCATTGAATTTGGGAAAAGATACACCTACACAGACAGGCGTTTAACTCATGTCTACACCGGGTTACCAAAATCATTGTTCACCTTGTTTTTTTACTAATATATGATGTACGGAGATTAAAATAAATTGCAGTCGTTAAAAATAGAAGTACAGGGGGGAGAAAAATGCACAGAATGAAAGATCGGATCGCGGTAAACGCCAGAGTGCCTCTTGTGCTGGTTTCCGTTTTGCTCTCATTAAAAACGCCCTGTAAACGCCATTCACCTCCCAGAAAAAATAGCCGCCGAGACCCAAAAATAACAACAGAATTCCCAGAAATCAAAACAAAAGCCAGTAAAACAGTAAAAGACCACCCAATATCGCATATGCAGCAGAAAGTAAGAAAGACAATTGATGAAAAGACTGAGCATTAAGAAAATAACAAATGAAAAGTGTAATGTTGATAGTGGCAATCAGCGCCGGTGCAGCAGCGCATCGATACCCATGTCAGGCGACAGACGGTGCTGGCCGTGGTGGGCCTGTTGCTGGGCCGGGTGGCCGTGATGCTGTTGGTGTTGTTGGTGGTGGCCCATATAAGGACTGACCATGGAGGCGCCGCCGTTGTTGGACGGGACTGTGCCGTTTCCGGCACCAGCGCCGTCCATGGCCCGTAGTGACTGCGAGAAGCCAGTCGTGGTGGCATAGTAGTCCGGGTAGGCGGCACCGGGTGAGCCAACATCCTGCTGGGTCCCAGCACCAGGGCTGCCGGACGACGAGGGCACTTGTAGGTGGGAGTAGCTGTGCGAGTGGCTGTGGGCATGACGCCGCGAGGGAGCGCCCATGTGGTGCGTCGTCTGCACCGACACGGTGCTACTGTTGCTGCCACCCGACACCGACCTGTTTCCGCCCCCAACGTTGCTGTTCGTGCTGCCACCGGGCGAGCCGTGGCCATCCAACAAGTCGTCACCGCTGCCGGTACCACCGACAATGTGCGCGTGTCCGTTGCTGCCAACCACCACGCTGGGCCCCAGCAGGTCGTCGTCGCCACCATAAGCGGGAAGGCCACCGACACCGACGTAGCTCTGCTCGATCCGCAGACGGCGTGACGATGACCGTGACACGCCCTGCAAGTTCTTGAGCCCAGCATTCATGCACTTTTGTTCCACAACCGTCCACTTTTCCCCTGTGCGCTGCGCCAGCGGCTGCCACATCTCGCGGCGCAGGTGCATGTACTCGCGGGCCAACTGCTCCATCTTGCGGGCGTCAAAGTCGTTGGTGGCATTGCGGCGCTCCATCAACCGCTCGTGGCGCTTGCGGCAGGCATTGGGCGTCTTGCCGGGAAAGTGGATGTGGATCTGGGCCCAGTTCTCGCCGCGGGCACGGGCTTGGATGAGGGTATCGTCGTCCTGAGGGTTCCAGGAGCCTGAGGAGGCCCGGCCGGAAGCAGTCGGAGGCTGGACGGAAAAGCTGGTGGAGGCAGAGCGGCCGCCACTTCTGGACATGCGACGGCCGTTGCTGGTGACGACTGTGGCAGGCAGGTTGCCACCAAGAGTCAAGGGAGGGCCGACAGCAAACGGCTCCTGTTGTTGGTAGGAGGCAACGGCAGCCATGGCGTTGCTGCCGAGAGCACCGGCGGGGGACGAGTTGACTCCCTCGGGAAGTTGGTCGTAGTAGCCGACGGCGCCGTTGGTCGAAGCCACACCAGGACCAGAAAGAGAGCCGACACGGCTGTGGTGGTAGTAGGAGGGCATGCCGGAATGATGGTGGGAATCAAGCGAAGAAGGAAGTGTTGTATACGACTCAGAGCTAGCACTAGATGTGCGGCTAAGTCTGCTCATGTCGATGTGAAAGAAGCCAGGAAAAGAAACAAAAGAATGTAGACACTGGAGAAGATGGGTAGACAGGAGTAAGTCTAATAGAGAATGGTAGAGTAGGAGAATAAGAGAGCAAAGAAGTGAGTGGATGTGTGTGCGTGGTCGTGAGCGAGAGGCAATTAGTGATTATCACTAGGTTGTGTAAGTGAAAGTAATGAGGAAAAGACGCAGTAGTTTATGTGAAGGAAAATAGAAAGAGGCAGAAGACAACAAAGAAAGTAGAGCGATCTATTTCGTATCAAACGAAAGACGATGTAAAGAAGAAAAAAATATGAACAGAAGACGACGACACACAGAGAGGGAAAATGAGAAAGAAAAGAAAAAGAAAGACAGAAAGAAAATGTAGATGATGGTATCTTGAAGTGAATTGGAGAAGGAAAGGGACAACAAGAAGGAGAGGACAAGGTCAAGCTGATCTCTTTATAAAATACAATGTTGAAAGGGGGTGGATGGCGATGTTTGTATGGATGAAAGAAAAAGAAATGAAACAAGAGTTAAAAAAAGACAAGAGTGTGGAAAGAACAAAAATAGAGTGTGGGAAAGCTACCACGGCGTCTAACAAAACTTGCAGCCGCTCGATCGACAAGTCGAGGGTAGACAGCCGTGTACGACAGGTGCCGCCGGTAAGAAAAAGCTGAGAGGGTAGAGACAGCAGAGTAGTGCAAACAAATCAGATGAGAACACCACACAATGTCGGATGACGTTGGGCCCACGAGTGTCGAGAGAAGCTCCAAGACTCCACGAGGCGTCTGCAGGACGTGTAGGAGATATTCTTTGCGTAGCAACAGCGCGTGTATTTTTTTATTTTTATCCTCCCAAGATATGCGCGGCGGAAATGAGAGTACTCCCAGCGGGTGGAAGAGCGATCTGAAACAGCGTAGTGGGGAAGAGGAAGCAGAGAGAAAAAGAGAAGAACGCAGGAGGAATAACGTGAAACCAGGATCGTGTACCCAAACAGACGAGTCGATGGCCAACGGGCCTCTGATATTGGCTGGCCGGCGTGGGGAGGCTGCCTTACTTGTTTGTATGGTATGTATGGTGGTGGACTTTGTGGTTCTTTGGCGGCTAGACACTGTTTGGGATGATCGTGGGTGGGCCTGGGGAAATGCAGCAATAGAATACAAGCAGGAAAAAAAGGAATGACGAGCATGTAAGAGCTTGCAGAGTGTCAATGAGAGTAAAGAGTAAAGAAGCATAAGAGTGGATAGAGAGGCAAAAGTGGACGGGGGTAGGGGGCAGAGGAAAGGAGACCAGGTCGGGCGGCTAACTTTCTTTTTGTACGAAGAGGGTGTAAATCGACGTGTAAGTGGATTTGCAGCAAAATAAAGAAAGAGGGGGAAAGGGTCCCCGTTCCCAAAGAGCCCAAGAGCATTCACGGTCACGGACATCGGCACAGGAAATTATCGTGCTCTTTTGTCTCTTACCAAGAAAGCACTGTCTACGTGTTGACGAATGTCCCAAAAGGGAAGTGTCGTTGAAGTTGACAAGGGATCTACGTCAGAGCCAACAGTAAGAGAGTAAAAATAACAACTAGCAATATGGACTACCATATTGCATGCCGTATAACACCACTGCCATATTGCAAGTATTTGTGTTTCTGAAAACCGCGTAGTAATTGACACCCAGTTTGGTTCGTCAAATGGTAAACCAGACTGTTCTCAGAGGATCGCGAGACGCGACTGACGAGGTCGAGAAGACGGGAGCGGGAAGGGAAAGGAGGAAATAAAGTACACCGGCTCGAGAATACAAAAATAGCACGAAAAGAAGCTATCCGGGAGAGAAAGGAACAGAATCAAAAGAAAAGCACGGGAAAAAAAGAATGGAACACACGCGGTAGACGAGCCGTGAATAACCCAAGAATACACGTTCCTGTGCTGTTCCTGGCTGTTCCTGCAGACGAGAGACGCGCCAATTTAGATTGCCGCCGGGAAAGTCAGCTGCGAGGACTCTGTGCTTTTGAAATCTATTGTTTGTGTCGATATTGCACTCGGACGGCCCCCAAGGCTGGCGATTGACGCGTAGAAGGGCCAAATGAAAAGGAGAATGACTTGAAACTACCGCGATTCGAGGACAGCAGGACGTTGTGTTACGGCTGTTGGGAAGAAGAGAAATAAAAGTCATGATGCCCTTCTTCTCTACTTGCTCTCAATGGACAACCGCTGGCAGCTCGTGGCGCCCATCGTTCAGGGTCTTTGAAACAAAACAAAATCCACACAGTCCACTCAAGCCCACTAATACCACTGGAGGCAACTTACAGCGGCTAACCCCAGCGCCACCTCGACGAGCGCATCGACCGCCAAGGAGCGCAACGCACAAGCGCGCGACAAAAAAGGAAAGCGACAAAATCGAGGCAAACAAAGATTTAATCTGCTTTATTTGGCAACACTCTCTCAAAGACAAATAAATGTTAGAAAGGCCACGAATACAGGCAATGGTATCTGGGTTAAATCTGTCTTCCCATATGTTTCTTTTCTAAGCTAATTTGCCCCGTTATTTGCCATATGAAAAAGAAGGCTTTGCGCTGCTTGCCAGCCGCTTTCTCGCGATTCATCCATCTTCAGCGGTTCAATCACCCCAGATTGTTTCTATTTATGGGCACATCACGTGGAGTGCCCTCCATTGGACGGACTGCACGACATGTGCAAATTGGTGTACCACCTCGCTGGAACCGCCCAAGAAAGTTCACAACAGAAAGGTATCGCCAAAACAATGGCATTTTCGCTTCCCACAGTAGACGCCCACACCATCCGGCGTCTCGCTTGCCTTGCTCCCCCCTTTCCTTGACCTCGACGAGCGCGTACCTGCTTAATATGGTCGTTCTCATGCTCTCTTCCCGCTCGATCGTCTGGTGTTTTGTTCGACTCAGCCACAATTCTGAGTGTTGCTGTTTTAAGCTCATTTGTCGACCCATGTCGTCGGTTCTTTTTGGCTATTGTTGTCGTGCTGCCAATCTCGAATGGCTTGTCGAATGACACCGGGCGCTTTCCCTCCACGTCCTAGCCTTGCCTTTCTTCGACAATAATTGTGTACTTATTTTTCAGCCTCTTCCCAGTTTCAGAGATGACAGGTCGCGAACAGATCGATTGGCCTGGGCCCGACCGTGGCCCGACAGGCCTTGTTTGAAGAACCGCGCACTTTAGAAGCAAGCTCTTTGGGCAAGATCGTGGCCGTATTTTCTCTTCTCAGTAAGATGACATAAGCGCTGGTGTTGCTGCCCTCACGGCATTATTTGAGTGTGTGTGTTTTTGTCAGAAGCTGTGTGCATCACGGTCGCGCCTTCCGTTCTCGGATCAAGGGTCGCCCGCGGGGGAAGCGGGGGCCCGGCCGGCCACTAGGCCGAAGCTTATGAAAGCGACACGTGCATTGAGACGGACTTACAAGTACAGGGAGACGTCATTCGCATAAGTCTACAAACGATTTGATTTTAAGCTTTCAGAAACGTTGAAAAGTTTATGAAAGACCTTCAAACGACGGTTTTCAAATAAACACCGATCCCATTCATTCCAGCAGCGCCCCAAAGATCGACATTGTCATTGCCGATTTTATGTTTAGTGCATCTCGTCGGGCTCTGCCTAACGCTAAAACCCTGTTGAAAAACCCACAAGGCTGTCTTCGGGGCACAATTTACAGCATCTGTCACTATGTCAGGGTCCACAACATGCCTCGGAACGCATTTTTACGCTGCACTACTGTAATTAACCTTACCCTAAAACCTGTTTACTCAAAGAAAACAGCAGTTATCTGTTGTCCTTCGTGATCACTGCCTCGTCCGGGCGATGTTTTGCCAAGACGCTTGCAAAAGAAATAAGGGGACGCGCACTCCACAGAACAGCGATGTGAGGAAGACAAAGAAGCAAAATGCGAGTGATAAATACGTGTGATGGCCCATCCTTCTCGTGCTTGACGGTTATGCAACTGTGACAACAACAGCATCGACAGAATGGCCCCAACATCAATATCATTAAGAGCGCCGCCATCCATCTGGGAGCGCGCCGCCACCATTGTTGCCCGCCAGACGGGTAACAGCGTTAGCACTTCCACCGATGGCTTCGACTACGACACAAGCACACCCGAAGGCGCGCACTTGGCAGCCATTATCGTGCCCTCCATACTCGGCGCCATCCTGCTGGCTGGTGGCGCATACTACACATACCGCCATTTCATTCGCAAGCGGCGAACCACCAAGGACTACTTTGAACGCATACGCAATGGGCTTTTCTACACGGTGATGCTCACCATTGGCCTGCCCATCTTTTTGGGTTTTATGGCTTTCTCCGGAATCAAGGGCTGGAGAGACAGACGCCGCGACCGTATTGCATTCGAAAGGGCCGGCACAGACACGGTGACGCAACCTTCAAGCGGCACGCGAGCTCCGGAAACGACAGCATCGGCTGACTTTGCCGTTACTACTGTCGAGATGACCGACAACAATGCCAAGGCAGCGACGCCAGCGACAAGTAGCTACAACACAGCAACCAGCTACAGTACACCGGGTAGCTACAATGCGTACATGGCGGCGCGTAGTAACGGTCCTCAACCAGAGGAGGTTCGCGCTCCAACGCCACCGCCGTCCTATGAAAAATCTAGCTCCAGCAAGATGTAGCCCGGCGGCATGGTTTTTTTACGACAGTTTACATAGTCTTTCAATTTATTACAATTACAACACCCAGGAGGTAGCTGGATGCAAAACTGTGTCACCTGTTCATATTCTAGCGAAAGTCCGCCTTGTTCTCGCTAATGATCTTGGCGGCAGAGAGCTAAAAAACCATAGCGCACCAGGTAATGGGGGACAAACATCCATAAATCAAATGCTCCCATGATGATACCATAACTTCCACATTCAACAGAAGCCATCAGAAGCAATACCCTTGAGCCCCAGCAAGGACGACATCGGTCCCGACGCTGGTAAATTTGACCCCACCGGCCGGTCCCCGTCTCACACCAGAACAACAGCCCAGTATGGGTCTCTTCGACAGCGACGACACAATCAGACGGCGGCAGCAGAGAAAGGCCGAGGCGCAGCAGCAAAAGGCACAGCAGGCGCAGATGGACGCACAGTTGGCGATCTGGAAACAGACAATCGAGCAGCACCCGCAGCAACTGCCGTTTGTTCTGTCACAGATCCAGCAAACCATTGCCGCCGGCGCCGCGGCTGCCGGTGTTTCGATTCCCACGGCACCGACCGGCGGACCGGCTGCAGTCTTTGCAAACAGCACCAGACCTGATCCACCGCCGCAAGCCAACCGTCCACAAATGCCGCTAACGCCGGTGGTTCTCGTGCCTGACCCTGACGGCTTGGAGGATCCAGACCACGTTTCCATCATTGACGCCAATCGACGACAGTAGTACATGAGCGGCCACATGGGTTGTGTACACATCCAGTCTTATACCTCGTCACGATGTACATCTTTCACGTACGGCCACAGATATTGGAAAGCACGGGATCCCGTCCGCTCTCCCCTAGTTAAACCAATAATCGGCGGATTAGTAGTTGGGTCGGTGACGACCAGCGAATACCCGCTGCTGTACGTTTTTTGTTGAATTTTTTTGTCGAGTTTGCGAGGGACTTTTTGATCTTCTTTTTTTTTTGTTTCTTTTTGCTTTTTGTCCTTGAAGATGCGATGTCAAGGCTAGCCATTGTATGTCTACTAAGTTACGTTTTAATCTTTACTCTAATAAAATAACACCATCCTTACAACTGTTGTTCTGGTGTGGCCCTTATTAATGTCCTTCCATCTTCACACTCACTGTGTCCATCAGCACACAAGAACTCTTATGAGTAATCTCAGTGACTTTTCTGATGTCTCTACACATTGCGTGTATTGCTAAACTCGCCTTTTCATGACTTGCCATCGCCACTCCACATGGCATAAGGAGCCACAAGTAAAATCATTAAGACA
Source organism: Ophiostoma sp. CBS 140.51 (assembly GCA_029298735.1). Classification (NCBI taxonomy): domain Eukaryota; kingdom Fungi; phylum Ascomycota; class Sordariomycetes; order Ophiostomatales; family Ophiostomataceae; genus Ophiostoma; species Ophiostoma sp. CBS 140.51. The sequence goes on from JANSLP010000327.1 coordinate 31,683, forward strand.
TGCAGAGTGATCAAGTATTGCAACAGCGGCACAATAATGAGTAACAGGAGTCCAAGATATAGCAGAAATATATAAAGGGCTCCCTAAAGTTATCGTAAACAAAATCTTTTTTTCTTCTTTAATATCCATCCAAACTTCGACTACAACCTTTTTGTCCTCTTTGGCCGTTGAAAATCGATAGGCAAACCAGCCCCCGGAACATCCACCACAAGTTCAACATGAGCAAGGACAACACGGATACAAATTTGTCCACAATTTGTCACAGTATAACCTGAACTACGGAAACAAAAACGGCCCTTATCAAATGGACTCACCAGGTGGTCATGGGATTTGGCACTGGCTCGGCCATTCGAGTAGGCCATCGAGCGAAATCATCCAGACATCTTCATTTAAATCATCATACTCATCCTTTGTCAATCCTTGGGAAATGGATGCGGCCGACCCTAAGTAGACTTGCTGAAGTAGTGATGTTTCAGGTCTTTGTGCTTGCGGCTTGTGTGTAAGAGACTTTTGTTGTCGATGTTTTTTAATACTTCGCGTTGTCTTCAACGTAACCAACTTTTCTGAGTGTAGAAAACATATTTATTTAATTTGCATAATTTTCGTCATTTCTTAACCAAGATAACTATCATGAACTTATGGAGCCAATAGCTAATGTTGTAGGTTAAGGTAAGGCATGTATATCTTGACCATTACACAGTATGCAGTATACTTTCTTCGATCTAAAAATCACCTCAATCAATTATCTTTCTTTATGTTTCGTGACCTCACTACAACTGCTTGTGTCAGCTAAGAGGAGTATCTTGTGACTTGGTTCTAACACTCAACTATTCTGTTCACCAAGACTTACAAAATGACAATGGTAACACATCAAGGAGACACAAGAAGCTAAAATGTATATGAACTAACTTTTGCAAAAGTGACAGTATCGTGAACGTAACACAACGTCAGGGTGCCTCACACCAAAAATGTATAAATTGATGCAACGGACCCGCAGACCTACACCTACAGAAAGTCATCTCTTAAATATCTATCCAAACCTTCGAGTTTATCCACAGCATCAATCTCTCTAACTTCACCAACTGTCGAACACCAACTCTGCCAAACAAGCACACCAGCAACTTATCATGACCGGCTTCTTCGACAGCTGGAGGTACAAGTTTGGACTCGGCTCCAGCACTGGGTTAACTAAAAAGAATCTATCTGGGAGAAATGAGGCTTACGATTGGTTTGGGGGCTCGCCGAGTGTCTATGGAGTTTCGAATTGGCTCGACAAGACAGAAGGGCCGTCAAACAATGTGATTGCCTCCTCGAATTTCAGCTCGTCCTACAATACGAGCTTCGTCGACCCCTGGAAAAGGGACGCCTTCGGTAGCAAGTAGTCTTGCTAACGGACAAGTCACCATAGTTATCCATTTGATAGCAAGTAGTCTTGCTAAACAGGAGTTACTTACAGTTGGTTTGATTTGTTTTTGTATTCTTTTGGTGCCCTCGTTAATTAAATCATTGCTTTCACGCTATTCTGTAAGAGGCCGTTTGAGTTTTTCAGTGGTACTTGGCTTTTTTATCTTAAATTTACATTCAATCTTCCGTAACGAACTCTTAGAATGTATGTTAAGAGAAACAACTAATATTATCAAGTTTTAATAACTTATTTTGGGACATGACCAACGTTGATGTTTTGAACAAAAAGACTAAAAATTATGAATGTTCATCTACGCTCATCCTGTCATTCTCACTTAATGCCCAATTTGCAGTGTAACTTTCTTCCGTCTGTAGGTCACGACGGTCATCAATTAATTAGAACGGTTTGTACATGACCTCACAACAACGGCCGTGATTAGATAATACGACGTTTGTGACATGGTTGAACTCATACAGCCTCGGGAAAGTAACACAACAACAAGCTCTCAAAGTCTGAAAAAATATAAATTGACACCATAGGCCTACTTTTGTAACAATGATTTTTGAATCTCTATTCACAACTTCAACTTCATTCTCACCGCTCTCCTCTACTTTTGAACGCAAAAAAGCAAGGAAAGACTACTTTTACAAAACGACCTCACTGGCCATTAAAATGGGCGGCAGCAAATCCGAGAAGTTCAGGAGCAGCTTCGAACCCGCCTGTTTCGAGCCTAATCTGACAGAACACAATGTGGACGCGAGAAATATGGCATATAATCTGCTGGGCCCTATTCCAGGTATCTACAAGGTCCCGAGTTGGCTCGATAATACAGTTGGGCCGTCAATGAGCGTCGTTGAATCTTCCTCGTTTACCTCATCCTACGATTCAACCTGCGTCAACCCCTGGACGCTTCGGTCGTACTTTGTCAACCCCTTTGCGAACCAGTCAAACGGCGGCAAGTAGTTTTGCTGACCGGCGATGCTTCACCAGTGCTTGTTTTGCCATTTTTTATACTTTTTCGCTTGCGATCTTTTTGTGAGAGACCGTTGTCTTTATCGATGCATTATCTTATTTACTCTGAATTGCTTTCTTCGTAGTAATTTTTTTTAAATAGGTAAGAGAATACCGACTTCATTTTATTTACATGACTTGATTTATTCCGTAAACAGCGCTGGCATCATACAAGAAGAAGTTAGTTATTGTATTTGTAGATGTTGGCAAGGCTTGTTTAAGTCGGTCAATACGTGGTGTAGCTTTTTTTCATCCAAAACCGCTACGATCATCAGCTAGTTAAAACGGTTTTCACTTTCCTCACTTGGTGACATGGTGATGCAAACCACCCCTGAGTTCATAGAGTTATATTATGTGACAAAGCATCGTGAAGGCAACACAGGCGTAAGATGCCCTTTTCAAAAAAGTATAAATTGACGCCTTGGCGCTCCCATTGACAAAAAAAAAATTTCTTATATATCCATCCACAATCTGCACGGCATTAGCAACTTCGAACCTCTCAACACTTTTCAACCACAGAAAAAAACTACGAAACAACACCAGTCTTTCCACGCAACAGGAAAAATGTCTAACACTTACAATCACATCCATAACGTCTTCTTACCCCACCCAGACAGAAGCTATGTCGCCACCAATGTCATCGTCGGTCTTGGCAAGACTTTCCAATCGACAGAGGCCAATATGTTCTACAAGTACACGGCAGACTCCAATTTCGGGCCTGCACCAGGTGGCCACGGAGTAAGGCACTGGCCTGACAGCACGGTCCGGCCGTCCACTGACGCCGTAGGTGCGTCAGTCTTCAAGTCTTCATATGGGACTTCGAGCTTTGCTGACCCATGGAAGGCTGGAGTGACATACAGCTCCGACAAATTTGCCAACCCCTGGGCAAGGAGAAGGTCCACCAGCAAGTAGTCTTGCCCGGGACTTGATTTTTGTGATTGTTTGCTTATTGTTTGCTTATTGTTCGCTTTGAGTTCTTCTTCTCGCTGCCTTTTGTGTTGATTTGGTTTATTTTTGCATTGCTTTTTGGCTGAACCAACTAAGAGTTTAGAGGGGAACGCCAACCTTTGCTTATTTCCATGATTTATCTTTTTGAATGCGATACACAATACAACTTGAGTTTCCTACGCCTAGTATTGAGGCCATTTATTGGTGCTCTGCTTTAACATTTCTTCACATATTTCACGTAGCCAGAAACTTGACACGATCGTGCTTTTGGAAGATGCAATACTGGATACTGGGATACTTACTGTCGTTGAATGTTTTCTTTTGTAATTTTTTTTTTTGACATTTCTGCGCCTTACATATTTCTTTATTTTTTGTTTTAATTTCGAAGATGAGAGTATGTATTGCATACCCACGTAAAACGACACGACAGCATCAATTTCCTATGTCCATATTTGTTTTATCTGCTGTATTTTCTTTCTTTATTTATTTGTTTTCTTTACTGTAGCCACATGTGGCCTACCACACGCACCGGTGAATAGAACATTCACCCACTTAGTTCTGTGACATTTTTTTCCCCTCACGATATCTCACCAGGCTCACGATCCTCACTATCTTGGTTCCTCATACTAGCCGTTGCTGTGCTCTATCTTCTTTCTTTTTTCTTTTTCT
>JANSLP010000328.1:0-35459 GCA_029298735.1 Ophiostoma sp. CBS 140.51
TAAACAATTTTACAAAACAAATGAAATAAAAATAAAGATAGATATTTTACAAATAGCAACCAACATGATGTAAAAATAATTTGTGCAAATAAGGTCTAATACTTGACAGCCTGTGTTTGTTACATCTCATGATCTACGCCTTGGAACAGGATCACCACGAGATGGCAGATAAAGGGCGAGCAGGGAAAGGTATTGTTGCACAGACGTGCGAGCAAAAACCAGGCTCAGCATTGCCGTTTGAGAGACAAGAAACATAGACTGTGGCTTGAAAGGCCACAATTTGACAAACGACGTCCATTCGTCCGTTGTGCATTTGCCCGTTCTTATTCAGGCTATTGTCACGACGGAGAACAGAGTGCCGTGTTTATGCTATGCAAAGACGCCGACAGAGTTGTGCTCACCTTGTTCACAAATGACAAACAAACTCACATCTCTCTGGCACGCAGTTTCGGTATTTTGAGTTGCGTTTTTGTCCAAGTACCGCAACGGACGTGGCGCGCGATTTGAATTCCAGTAAATCTGAGACATAATAGAAACTAGAAGAAGCAACGTGAGGGGAGAAAGGGGAAGAAAATAAACAAATAAATACCGAAAGACACAAAAGGCAAGTTGAGAACTTTCTTGTTGACTTTTCTTGATTTTTTTTGTTGAAAAGTTGATGCAGCCATTGAATCATCGCAAGGCTCTCATGTTGTGTGAGCCTCTCTTCGACCCCATGGGCGCGACTTCTATTCCTTGACGTTCTGGAGCGTGTCAAGCAAAGTCTTGGCAACATGAGCTTCCTGGCCTCCCTTGCTTGGGATTGGCCCTTGTCGATCGCCACTGTCGAAGTTCTGTTTTGCCTTGTGGCTGACCTGTTTTTCGCTTCTTTATTCACAGTAAATTCTTCCTGGATGGGGCGCTGCATGTTGGCTGCATGGTCGATCAGCGGCCTGGCGGCGAATATGTGCTCGTATTATTTGTAGTGTCTCTTTGTGATCGGCCATTTTCTGCCGTCATTTGTATCGTTTTCATCTCTGCAGAGCGCATTGAGCGCGAGATGAATTGAAAAAGGGAAGACAGAAGACGACAGAACGACTTGATAATAAAAATAGTTACAAGGGTGGCAGAAACAGAAACAGCTGACGAGACAGCCTGACAGTGTGATGTTCAGGACCTGATGGACATCGCCAGATTTGCGCATCGATGCCCCCCTTCTCGTCTCCATCGCACCTTCTATCTGCATGCAACGGTATCGTGGCTGTGGCTGTGAATTGTGAAAATCGGCGCTTTCCAAATCGCGGACAGTGTTTTTAGCTGGCGGGCACAGTGGGCACATGGCGCGCTTCCCCTTCCCTGGAGCCCCTGAAGTAAATTACACAGCGTGAGAGTGTCGCTTTGTGCAGGCGAACATGTCGGCAATGACCACCTGTAGCCTGTCGTACAGAGTATTTGACTGCTGTTCAACAACTGTCCGACGTTGAACATGGGGCTCTCGCTTCTGTCAAATGTGCCTTTCAAGGGCCAGGACACAGGGCACAACGGTCATTCACTCTTGCACTCATCTTGCTGCATCTGGTGAGGCTTATTCATGTCATGAGAAACGTAAAAAAACGCGCCGTCTCTCTCTTCTTTCTTTTCTCCACAGCGCTCGTCCCCTGCTGCAGGGGCACTCCTGCACTGATGATGGTCTCCTGGGGTGCAGGAAATCAAAGAGAAAAGAGGAAAAGATAGAAGGCAGAGGAGCTGTCTCGCGAGGAAAGTGGGAAAGAGGGGCCAGCAAATAAAACCACACCAAATAGGGCAGCCACAGAGGAGGGGCGAAAAGCAAATAAAAATAAAATAAAAATAAAAATTAAGGATAAAAAATAGGAATAGAGCCAGAGGAGCCAAAATTGAGCGAGGAAGAAACGGGCGCGCCTGCCAATACGAGAATCCTCTTGACCACAAAAAATTGGGCCCGCACCACCCTCTCCATCGTCCGTGCTCCCACCCAAAAAGGAGAAAGGAGCAAGCCAGGTCGTGACTGACGTTCCTTCCACTTCTCGCTTTTTTCGTTTTTCTCTCGTTTTCTCTTCTGGTGCGTTCCTCTGCAACGTCTGCCAACTTTGCCCTGGTCAAGATGCTGTTTCCTCCTGCATTGTTCTCGTAAAAAGACAAGCTCGACAGCGTGCTGTCCTCTGCCACTCGCGCTTGCCGTCCGGCCGTTCGTGTACATGTACTGAGTAGTTCCAGTAGCGCCATTCAAACTCTGTATGCTTGTTTTTGGGTGTTTTTGGTGCTTCTTTTCCTTCACTTTCTGCTCTTTCCCTCCGCACACCAGACCATCTTGGGACTAGCTCCGTACTCATCACCACCCAAAAGCCAAAAATTCGCCCAAGACTCGTGCCTTGTTCCTTCCTCGTTCGTCCCCTGCTCCCCTGCTCCCCTGTTCCTGCCCTGTTGGACCTGTGTCTCTGGTCCTGCACCTTCTCTCTCCTATTAAATTCAAGGTCTTGGCAACCGCCCCAGCCTGTCTCTGTTTTTCCCTCCTCTTCTTCTTCTCTCTTCCTCTCATTTCGTCCAGCGGAAGCCTTCTCCGAATAGCCTCTTCGTTTTGCTCTCTTTTGCTTCTTCCTTCCTTTTTTCTCTCCTCTTCGTCTCTCGTTGTCCTCCTCCCTTCGTTTGTTTCCCCCCTCGTCGACCCCTTTTCGCCAGTCTCCTCTTCGTGACGCTCGCTAAACGCGAACGAGACTTTTTTGGTTGAACCTCACACATAACTTTTTGTTTTTTGTTGTTGTGACTCGTTTTTTCTCTGATCATTTCGACCTTTTCTTCCCGACATTTGCTTTTTCTTCTTCTTCGACTACACTCGCTCTGCCCATTTTCTACAAGGGCTATCCACTCGCTCACTCGACGACTCTGCTCGACCCGACTAATCTTGACCTCTTCTTCGTCTCTCGTTTCTCGCGCTCTTCTGATCGACGACGCGCCTCTGTCCATACTACTTTTAATACTCCTCAACCTCCCTCAACACACACAACCGCCAACATGGTCCGCTCGATCCTCCCCATCGGCGTTGCTGCCCTCATGGGCGCCACCGGTGTTCTGGCCGCCGACTCTATCCCCACCTGCTCGCTCACCCAAAAGTGCCCCGAGTCGGCGCCGTGCTGTTCTCGTAAGTCAACGTCCACCCCGTGCGACCTGGCACTCGCCTGGCTGTCTGTCTACCGCTGCTGTGCTCTCATCCCATCACCCCTGCCGCTGTCAGGCGCATGTTACACAACGTCGTGCCACACACTCCGGCTGAACACCGCTAACTTATCAGAATACGGCCAGTGTGGTGTCGGTGCGTACTGCCTGGGCGGCTGCGACCCCCGCATGTCCTTTTCGCTCGATGCCTGCGCGCCCGAGCCCCAGTGCGTCAGCCGCGTCATGAAGATGGACTCCCTCGACCGCATCGTCGACGTCTCCGAATATCTCGGCGACTCCTCCAAGGCCGACTGGGTCGCCCAGGGCACGCCCCTCGTCTACAACAACGAGGCTGTCCTGCTGACCATGCCCGCCAACTCTGTCGGCACTGTGTTGTCGTCGACCGGCTACATGTGGTACGGCAACGTTAAGGCCACCATGAAGACCTCGCGTGGTGCTGGTGTCGTCACTGCTTTCATTCTGCTCAGTGACGTCAAGGACGAGATCGACTACGAGTTTGTCGGTACCGAGCTCGACATTGCCCAGACCAACTACTACTTCCAGGGCATCCTGGATTGGCAGAACTCGGGCAACATCACCCTGTCCGACACCTACGAGAATTATCATACCTACGAGATTCAGTGGACTCCCGACTCGATCACCTGGCTCGTCGATGGCCAGGTCGGCCGTGTCCAGAAGAAGTCCGACACCTGGAACGCCACCGCTAACCAGTGGAACTTCCCCCAGACCCCGTCGCGTGTCGAACTGTCCATCTGGCCCGGTGGTGCTTCGTCTAACGCTCCCGGCACCGTCGAGTGGGCGGGTGGCCCCATTGACTGGAACTCGGCCGACATTAAGAACTACGGCTACGATTTTGCGACGTTCAGCGAGGTCGAGATCCAGTGCTACAACGCCTCGTCCGCCCCCGGCACCAACAACGCCGTCTCGTACACCTACAACAACTGGCTCGCCACCAACAACACCGTCGTCAACGGCAACAAGAACCCCATCATGAAGAACTTCCAAAACACCGGTCTCGACATGACTTCCGGTGATGATCTGAACGCGTCGTCGACCAGCAGTGCCGCCGGCAGCAAGAAGACCAGCTCCAACACCATTCCCGGTGGCACCTCCAACGGCCCCGGCAGCTCCCAGGGCAACGGCGACACCAGCTCCGGCTCGGGCTCCGACTCAGGCTCCAGCGGTTCGTCGACCGGCAGCTCGTCGGGCTGCTCGACTACTGGCTTCTCCCAGAACTGCGACTCGGGCAGCTCGTCTAAGAGCGACGGCGGCCGCGTTGTGGGCGGTGAGCGTATCATTGGCGCCAGTGCCTTTGCCGTTGTCATTGCGCTGGGTGCCATGATGGTGCTGTAATCTCGAGTCTTTGGTTTTTGTCGTTTTACAGGTTCTTTCTTCTTAATTAATGTCTAGTCTTTTGGGGGAGCCACATCTAGTTATGCCTTTTGTTATCTTTTGATTGCGCCATTCTATTGGGTCTATTTACACAAACTTTTCCTGTCTCTCATTGCCTTTGCTCCTTTGATTTTTCAGTGCGTTTCACACGCACATTCTTTACTGCGGACACCCCATTTTCTAATTTTCTTACTTCTCTTTTCTCTTGTTCTTATTTTTCGTTGCACAAAAATGGGTTGACTGAGATTGGTCCCCACGTTTCGATGAGACATGGATTCTTCCCCTTTCTTGCAGTCAACAAACGGCCGTGTTGCTTGTCGCGGCCTCAAGCACTGGCCGACAAAGTTGATAATCTTGGACCGCAAAAATAATACTTGGATTCAATGAATGATCAGATTTATTACAGCAACTGTGAATGTGTTTACTGACTAAAGACGAAGCGATATGAACATCAAACAACCACAAAAACCCATGTCTATCTATACCCAAACAACCATACTTCACGCAAAAGCCATACAATCTATGAAGCGAATCCATACCAAACGATCGAACAATACCTTCCACTGCTCTCTAATCAGAGTCTATCGCACCCCCCCTCCCCCCTTGCTCCCCCAGCCTAGGCCGTCGGGTTACCGTTAAAGGCCAGGGCGTTGACGGTGCCGCTGGGCACACCCGTCAGCGCATTCTTCTGCGCCGTGCTCTGAATATACGCACACAGGGCCTGCGGCGCCTTGGGACCCAGCAAGGCCAGCAGGTACGCGCCCAGACCGGTAATGTGCGGCGTGGCCATGGAGGTGCCCGAGATGGTGTTGGTGGCCGTCGTGCTGCCGATCCACGTCGACAGGACATCGGTACCGGGCGCGAAAATGTCCACAACGCTGCCATAGTTGCTATAGTAGGCAACGTCGTCGACGCTCTCAGAGGCGGCCACAGTACACACAGTCGGCTCAGAGGAAGGGGAGTAGAAAGACGCATCGTCGGCCGAGTTGCCGGCCGCCACAGCCAAAAACACACCGGCCGACACGAGGGCCGCCGCCGCGCTGTTGACCGCCGCACTGAACCCCCCGCCCAGCGACATATTGGCCACGCTGCCCTTGCTGCAGCCCTGGCGTGTGGCCGCATCTTGGGCGACAAAATCAATACCGGCAATGACGCCCGAAAACGAGCCCTGGCCGTTGCTGTCGAGCACCTTGACAGCGAAAAGCTTCGTCTTCTTGGCCACACCATACGTCTTGCTGCCAATCGTGCCGGACACGTGCGTGCCGTGCCCGTTGCCGTCCGTATTGCTGCCGTCGCCGGCATAGTTGGCGAGCCACGTAGCGCGGCCTTCAAACTCGGGGTGATCGACAAAAATGCCCGTGTCAATGACGTACGCACAGGTGCCGTCGCCGGCCGAGTCGTCGTACGTGTATTCGGATGACGTGTTAGTTTTGTGGGAGATGCGTGCCAGGCCCCAGGGCAAAGGGTTGGCCGTCTCCGTGACATACGTGTCAATCTTGACGACGGCGTCCTGTTCAATGTAGTCGACGCCCGGGTGGTCGCGGAGGGCAGCCAGACCTTGCTGATCAAAACGGCCGGCAAAGCCGCGGAACGCGCCGGCCTTGTAGATGTGGTCAATGTCAGAGTCAACCGCATCGATGGCATCCTGGAGAGTAGCCGTGGACACTTGGTCCTTCATCTTGACAATGTATTTGCCCGGGATGAGTTGGGCATTGCGGGAGCGAATAACGGGCGCCGGGCTGTCACGCTTGGGCAGGAGGGCCGGCGAAGGGGCGGCCAGAGCCAGCGGCAAGAGGGCAAGAAAGGTGGCGGTGAGCTTGTACATTGTGGTGGTGGGGGATGTGGATATCAAGATATGAGTGGAAGACTAATGTTGGGATGAGTGGGAAGATGAAGTTGTTGATGATCCAAAGTAAACATATATTCTCGAAGAGGGGCAACGGACATATTTATCACCGCCGAGTATCTCTATATCGATATCATGATGCCCTCTTCTGTTGATACCTGTTGTGCCATCACCAGGGCTCAAACATCGCCATGCACTCCTTCTGCTCCCTTCTTTTCCCTATCACCAAATTAACCTTCCCGACAAGGCATGTGGAAAAGGGCCAAAGTCGACAAAGAGATGCCTCATGTTACACCTTGCGGCGTTGTGTCCTCAAAGGCTTCCGTTGCCAAGAAAGTTGGTGATGGTTCTGATGGTTCAGATGGTGGCTCATGGTGCTCGAGCCCTTGATGTGATTGTGAAGGAGTGTATCACGAGGATACTTTCGAGAGAAAGTAGAGAGCACGAGATGAGATCTGAGCAGGGTCACATTAGGAGTGTAGATGAGATGTGAAAATGCAGAGATACGATAGAGTGAGAGGGTGGTCGAGGATGGCATCATTGTTGATGCAAGGACCACCAAGCATGAATCAAAACCAGACACGTTCACATCTTGGACAGGATCCAAGACATGGACGATGATACCAAATACCGAATACCAGCTTCCTGTTTCTTCTTAACCCGTTCTTGTTAATCCCTCCACCACAGCCTTACCGCTGTATCGTCCGTCTTTGTCTCGACTTCAAGATCTGTATCTGTTTGTGCTTTGTGGACGTATTGCAGACAACTACGGGCACGTGGATGCGATGTTCAGGGGCAGGTGTGATTCTGCCGCCGCCAGCCACTTTTTCATAACTGTTCGTGTCGGCCATTTGCCTGCCAAGGCTTCTCTTTACTGTATGAATGCTGTCCATTGCTGTGAGGCGCAAGCACAGCCTGGTCCGGTAGCTGTGATCCTTGCAAGTCTTGTCGGACATTCAGTCCTCCTTCCTGTTCTGGAAAGAGAACAAAAAGTACACGCAAAACGGCTCGGAGGGCATACCGTCAGCTGAACCATGGACCAGTTTTCAACAAGAAAAGTGCTCTCGCAATCTAACATACCAGCCTTTTGAGAACACCACATTGACGCCATGCAATCTATTATCGAGGGATTTCTGGTTTCTGCGGCGTAGATTTAGGGGCGCAACGAGGAGGCACATTGGAGGTCGTCTGTTTTGGACAAACAGGATAAGGTTGCTGCCGGGAAATGTGCCGAGAGGGGTGCACACATAGGGAATGATATACTTCTGCCCTTTGACTGCCCTTATGCTCTTGGCTCTTGCCTTGTTTGATATCGCACCCTTAGAAGGAGAGGGACCGTGTGTGCATCCGCTACTACTTGCTCCTTTTGGGTATGAATAGCCGTGAGAGGATGTTGATTGTGACGCCTTCATGATACTCGACAATGGCAACGCAGACAACGGACTTGATTATCCAGCTCCTACTCGCCGTATTCCCACGATGCTTGGCGGTCGACAGCATGATCTGCGGTGATTATCAAGATATTTGTAGACGCCGCAGGGCCAGAGTCGAGCCGTATTACGATGAAAGGGGCCGTATTTATTCAATCGATGATGTCGATAGGACGGAGACTTGCATACGGGGCGGGGAAAAGGTCGTGATATGCAAAGACCGGCCACAAAAGAGACACAAAAGAGATATCAAAGAACTTGGTCGAGGTGGTGTTTCGATTGTGCAGTAGCTCAGCTGGGCGTTGATTAAAAGTTGCAAAAATAGAATAGGCAGCAGAATAAAGTGCTCGACAGTGAGCTTGACCGCTACAGTTTCAGGGCACATAGGGCGCGCATACAGTGACAGTGCAGTTTAGGTTGGCGCTAGCGGCTGATAAACCTCCGCTTGGAGGTTAAAGGTCCCGCTGTAAATCGCTAGCTTCGGGCGTTTCTATCACCCGAGGACTGCAATTTTGGTGGGCATTTGTTTGGTTTGCTCGGGGATTAGAAAGCCCCGAGCCAACAATCCCCCTCAAAGACACAACACGAGGAACGAGAAGGGACAAGAAGGAAGGGCCACAGATGATGGACTAGAAAAAAGACAAGAAGAGAAGAGAGAAGAACATGGCAAAGTAAGACCACCAGACGACGCCCGATTTCAGTCGAAGAAAAGAGAAGAAAACTCACCAAAAAGATAGCAAGCGGGTCATCCCAGACTGGACAGTGCTTCTTAACAAGTGTCTGCCTCCTGGCCATCTGGGCATCCCTGTGTATTAAAGCTGCTGTGTCGACTCTTTCCTCATATCTTCTACCTTTTACTTTGTCTCCTGCCTCTCTTTGACTCTCTGTCGACATCATTCTGCATTTCAACACCTCGGAATAGATTGCTTGGCCAAGACTGTCGAGATTGCGTTCCTTCCTTTTATACACTTTTTGTTCTCGCTTCCCTCCCTCTCGCAGACGCACCTGCCCGCTCTGCACCTGCCCGCTCTGCACCTGCCCGCTCTGCACCTGCCCGTTCTGGCCCACCTGCTCGGGTAGCTGCTTCTCCCGTGAGTAGTTCGCGCCTTCCTCTGTGTCTGCCCACCATGTCGCAACCGCAGCAGCAACTCGCACCTGCCTCGCCGGCGACTTCGCAAGGGGCGCCCTCGCCATCGCCCCAGGCCGCACCTTCCCAAACACCGAGGGCAGCGCCTTCCACGTCTGGCACTACCGCTGCCCCTGAAGCACGCGTACTGGCCTGCGTCATGTGCCAGCAGCGCAAGGTCAAGTGCAACCGCAAGTTCCCCTGCAACAACTGCATCCGCCTCGGCGTCTCGTGCGTGCCCGCCACGCTCAACCCCCGCCGCAGTCGTCGACGCTTTCCCGAACGTGAGCTGCTGGACCGCGTGCGGCGGTACGAAGCCTTGTTAAGGCAGAACCATGTCCACTTTGACTCGTTGTTTGAAGAGACGGTCGGCGGGCCGGATCCAGAGGGACACTCTCACCACCAAGAAACGCAAGATGCATCTCGAGATGCAGCCTCTTCTCTGGCTGCTCTTCGAGAGAGTGGCCGACAAGGAGATGGCTCGGAGATGATGGTCGACTCGGACGGCGACGGCCCCGTCAAGACGGCATCGTCTGATGGCCGCTCGCCTGTGCCCCCCGTATCGATGACGCCTGGCACGGAGCTCGAACGCCGTGCCGAGGCCAACAACTTTTGGAAGGCCATCCGCAAGGGGTTCCACGACCCGACCGACGGCACCACCAACAACGACAGCAGCCACCATGTTACAAACGTCACACAGCACCCCCTCGACAACATTCCTACAGGCCACGACGACGGCAACACGTCCGACTCAGACACCGAATCCGAGCATCGCCACAGCAGCAACTTTATCCGCCAGATGTGGGCGCGCCAGATTGGCAGCACGGGCAGCCTCTTCTTTCGTGGTCCGCACCGCACACTGGGCAACGTCACAGCCCTGCACCCGGGCCCTGTCCAGATCTTTCGTCTGTGGCAGATTTATCTACAGAATGTCGACCCGCTCCTAAAAATTACGCACACGCCCAGTCTCCAGGGCCGCATCGTCGAGGCCGCCAGCAATTTGGAAGGCATCGACTCGACACTCGAGGCCCTGTTGTTTTCGATTTACTGCGTGGCCGTCCACAGCATGGCCGCCTCCGACTGCCAGGCCGCCTTTGGTGCACCCAAGGAAGACTTTCTGGCGACGTACCAGCCGGCCTGCGAGCAGGCTTTGTTGAATAGCAACTTTATGCGGACCACGGAACGCGACTGCCTCGCCGCTTTCTTTTTGTACCTCACCTCCCTCGGCCACTCCATCGATCCTAGGTCTCTTTATGCCATGCTCGGCGTGGCCATGCGTGTCGCCCAGACCTTGCAGATTAACAACGAAGTCGGCCCCAGCGCCAAACTCAGTCCCCTTGAGACCGAGATGCGCCGCCGGCTCTGGTGGGCCATGGCCCTGTTTGACTCGCGCATCAGCGAGCTCGCCAGCCACAGCCCGGCCATGCTCGACCCGACTTGGGACTGTCGAATTCCCCTCAATGCAAACGACTTTGATTTCCGGCCCGAACTGAAAGAACCACCCGCGTCGGCGTCGGCTGCCGGTGGACGTGGTGCTGTGTCGTCCGAAGCACTCTTTGCCGTCGTGCGCAGCGAGCTCGGCAACGCTATGCGGCACACCGAGTACTATTTGGCCCTGTCGAACCCGGCCCTCAAGCACATGGCCAAGGACCGCGAGTATGCCCAGGCTGCCGCAGCAACAAAACCGGGACGCCTCATGGAATTTGCCGAGCTCAATGCGCTCGAGGACCGGATCAACGAAAAGTACCTGCAGTACTGCGACCCGGCCAATGGTCTGCACTACATGACCATTTGGATGGCCAAGGGCTTCATTGCCAAGTGCCGACTCATCAAGTTCTTTTCTAAATACGCCAATGGTGGGCCGGCTGCAACAGCGAGAGCCAGCACACCAGCCTCGACACCTAGTACGCCGTCTGCGACGACAACATCGACATCGACATCGACCCCCTCCGAAGCCATGCGCGACTGTGCACTGGCCGATGCTCTCACCGTCATCGAGAGCGACACCAACATTATGACCTCTCCTTTGACTCGAGGCTACCGCTGGTTGTTGCACCTCTACTTCCCCCTGCCCGCCTACATCTTTGTTACCCAAGAACTCGCCCGCCGCATTGGCGGTGCCCGCGCTACGCGCGCCTGGTCCGCCATGAATGACAATTACGAAGCGCGTTTCGCTCTGAGTGACAGCGAGGACCGTTACATGTTCAAAATGTTTGCAGGCACGATCCTGCAAGCATGGGACGCCTGTGAAGCACGATCGCGCGCGGCCGGTGAACCCCAGCCGGTGCCGGTGCCGGAAATGATTGTTCGCGTACGCGGACAGCTCGCCGACGCCCAGCTGGATCCCACCATGACGGACATCCCGGTCCCGTCTATTGACAACACGGACTCTGTGCCCCAAGTGACCAGCATCGGCGGTTTCCCCACGACGCTGTCCATGGACTTGGGCGAGAATGCAGGACTGCAAGGACCGTTGTTTCCTGGTGGTCCACCGCCTGGGGGTGGTCCACCCACGACGTTTGGCGGCGCAACACCGCCTGCCCACCCCCTCTTTCCGAGTCCCAATCTGGCCACCATGGGGTTTGGTGGGATGGCCAATGTGGGGAATTGGCCGCCGATGCCCATGCCGTGGGGGTGGAGGCCGTCGTGGGGATGACGAACAAACAAGTGAACGGAGTGAGCGAGTGAGCAATGACGAAGCGAGATGTCGAGCGAAGCTCGATTGTACATAGATTACATAGTGAACAAGTAAAAAAATTTTATTAAAAAAAAAAAGTAAAAAGAAACTCTTTTCTTAGCAACTCCTCGTTTCGATCAAGGGACCTCCGGGTTATGAGCCCGGCGCGCTTCCGCTGCGCCAAGTTGCTGTTTGAGCTTTTTAGTGGCTGATGAAGGTATGGAGTGTTCCACTGCAGTTGATGAGGGAGTCTACCAAGTTGACCGTCAGAAGAAACATCATCAAAGTAATTCTCCGACCTGACGGACAGTCTTACATCCGATCTGCCAAGCAACTGACAAGAGCTTATTTCTTTTCTATTGTTTTCTTTTTGCACTTTCATTGACTTGCAACGGAAGTTGCCGACTTGGCAGGTTGTTGTGCCTGTTGGTGGCGTCAAAACAGGGAGTGCAACTGCCCGGACATTCGTATCGCCCGAGCCTCTCAGCGAGTGACACCCCCTAAAACCCCTGACTGTTAGTGACCAACCACTAACACGAATTGAGAGCTCGGGCGATACAAACGCCCGATAGGGCTCTGTCGCCAAGAGGGCCTCGACTTACACCGAGGACTAAGGCAGACGACGACTGTTGACTTTCGTCGACAAACAAAATTTGCCAGAACAGACTCTGTAGGAAAGGCCGAGATGGAAGACAACGGACATGTACGGACGAGAATTGTTACAAATCGGATCCGATACTGTTCGATCTGGGATATATAACTTGTTAAATGCTACTCCATCTCAAGGCATCTCCAAACATCTTCATCACTCTTCTTTTGATTTTCATTCATACTACCCTTAATAGCAGCAGACTTTACAACATGTCTACGTTTCTTTGTCTTTCAACTACTTTTACAATATAATATTGTTTCCTCAAACCACACCCACCATGGAGAAGAACGCATCTCCTCCACGGACTGCGGGTCGAGAGACCATCGACACCAAAAATGACCCTCCCTCTTCTCCTTCCAAAACTCCCGACATTGAAGCAGCCATGCCACCAACAGCTCTGGACGAAACACCCGCCCTCACCAAGCCCAAACTCGTTTTCCTTCTTGTCTCCGTCCTGACCAGCATGTTTTTGGTCGCGCTCGACCGCACCATCATCTCAACGGCCATTCCGCAAATCACCGACGAGTTCCATTCTCTGCCCGACGTCGGCTGGTACGGCAGTGCCTACCTGTTGACATGCTGCTCGTTCCAACTGCTGTACGGCAAAATCTATACTTTCTTCCCCATCAAGTGGGTGTTTCTCTTTAGCATCCTGCTGTTTGAGGTGGGGTCGACCGTCTGTGGTGCCGCGCCGACCTCTGCAGGCTTTATTGTTGGGCGGGCCGTGGCTGGTGTCGGTGCTGCCGGCATTTTTGCTGGCGCGATTGTCTGCATCGTGCACGCCGTCCCACTCGAGAAGCGACCGCGGATCCAGGGTCTGTTTGGCGCCCTGTTTGGTCTGGCATCCATTGTCGGACCACTGATTGGCGGCGCGTTTACGAGCAACGTTACTTGGCGGTGGTGTTTTTACATTAACCTGCCCTTTGGCGGGATCGCGAGTGCCGTTATTTTTTACTGTTTGGATGTGCCAGACAATGCCAATGCCAAGCAGCCGTTAAAGACCAAGCTGAAACAACTTGACGGTCTCGGCACGGCCGTCCTCATCCCAGGTGTGGTGTCTCTGCTGCTGGCCCTCCAATGGGGCGGCCAGACCTATCAGTGGGACGACCGGCGCATTATCGTACTCCTTGCACTGGCCGGCGTGCTACTCCTGTCATTTGTCGCCGTCCAGGTCTGGAAGGCCGACACGGCCACTATCCCGCCGCGCATTTTCCACTCCCGCAGTGTCGTCGCCGCCGTCTGGTCCACCATCAATGTCGGCTGCTCTCAGTACATTTACGTTTATTTCCTGCCCGTCTGGTTCCAGTCCATCAAAGGCTCGTCGGCCGTCACCTCGGGCATCCAGTTACTCCCACTGATGCTGTCCATGGTGTTGGCCACCATTGTCGGCGGCTTCTCCACCCAAAAGGTTGGCTACTACACACCATTTGCCATTACCGGTGCGTGTCTCATGTCGGTGGCTGCTGGACTGTTGACAACCCTGCAGCCCGACACCCCGGCCGGCCGCTGGATCGGCTACCAGATCCTGTATGGCTTCGGCATGGGTTTGGTCTTTCAGGCTCCCAACCTGGCCGTCCAGACAGTCCTGCCCCGCCGGGACGTGCCTGTCGGAACGTCCCTCATGTTTTTCAGTCAGCTGCTGGGTGCCAGCCTTATCGTCTCGATTGGGGAGAACGTGCTGGACAACCAGTTGGTGAAAAAGTTTGCAGGCCTGCCCGGGTTTGATCCGAGCTTGGTCACGTCGGGGGGTGCCACCGCCCTGTTGGACGAGCTGCCGGCGGATGTGCGACCACTGGCTCTGCCACTTTACAACGAGGCACTGCGGAGTGTATTCCGTATTGGACTGGTTGTGTCTTGTCTTTCGGTGCTGGGCGCGGCTGCTTTGGAGTGGAAGAGCATCCTGAAGAAGGGGCCGATGGGGCCTCCGGGTGCAGAGACGGAGAAGGCTGTTCCGGAAGAGAAGAAGGCGGACAGTGAGACGACAGACAAGGAGATGGTGGGCGATGCCGAGAAGGAGGTCCAGGTGTAGATGTGAGTAATAGCAGCATGGTTTTGTGATGGAACGTATATTATCTCCTCTTTTCTTTTGTTTTGATAGACTCTCGTTTTGGTTTCTCCGTATATATTAATAGACTTCACCTGTACATACTTGCCAAAAACTGTTCCTGAAGTTAAATTTGTATTGTGAAAGACATAAACCAACTTTTCATAATCGTAAATGTGGCAGCAACATCGGCTGCAATCGTGTAGTAGGCCGTAATAATTAAGAGAAGCCCCAAAGACCAAAAGAAGACATATATAGTATGTTGTTGTATTTTAAAAAATAAGTCAATTTTGTTTTTCTTTTCTTGTTGTTACGATCGTAGAAATTCGGGTTTATATTTTCTCCATTTGCAGACGTCCATCTTCAATACATGCATGATAAGAAGTAACCCCGCAACTCAACTGCAACATTACCAAGATACATTCTCCTCTCCTCAATATGTCTTCGAATATTACATGGAGCCGACGAAGGCGGGACATCGTACCTTCCCTTCACGGCTAAACATCACAGTCGAAGAAGGGGAAGGAACGACCAAAGAACTCGGGATCGTAACTTCCTATCTTGCGACCCGCCCATTTGACGCTCTTGCCTGACTTGGCTTTATGTCTTCAGTGCCCCTTTTGATGCCCGCTTTGCCCGCTTTGTCTTCATTATCCATGATTCTTACCATGTAGACATACATCATGGCGCGGCTGTCAATAACTTGCCTTTACCTCCTTGTGACCCTCCTCGGCGGTTTCCTTGAGCACGCCGACTCGACTTCCTACCTCGAAGGCATTCCGACAATACCGTTCACCTCACATGATTCATCGCAAGGCAACGGATTCTTCTCACTACGCAATGTACAGAAGATCATCATTGACAAGAAGTACGCCAATGCCACAGACCAAGATGGATCGACTCTGATCCCACCGACATTGCTGCAGTTCGCAAACATCTTTGTAGAAGATGCCCAGACCATCTTCAAACTGTCAATGGATGTCGAGCTCGCCTCTCAGCACGAGGAAGGTCAAGTCTTTCTGACTGTCGACCGAGGTCGCAATGGCTTTGTCGACGCCGCTGGCCGCTTCACGAGCGAGGGCTACCAAGTTGAAGTCAACGCAACCGGAATCATCGTCACCGGTGCTAGTCCTTTGGGTGTCTGGTGGGCAACTCGTACACTCCTCCAACAGGCTCTGCTGCACAAAGACATATCCATTCCTTGGGGTAGAGGCACCGACAATCCAGGATGGGCGACCCGCGGGGTGATGCTCGATGTCGGACGGCACTTTTATCCAGCCGACTTCTTGGTCGAGATGTGTGCCTACATGTCCTTTTTCAAGCAAAACACCTTCCATCTCCACCTCAGTGACAACCTCTGGAACAACCCGCGGTATACGACAGACGACTTCATGGGATTGTATGCCCGGCTCCGCCTTTGGGCTGACGACAACGAGGTGGCAGTCCGCGGTCTCAACCGTTTTGCCAACGAGTCCTACACGCGCCAGCAGTTTGACGACATCCAGACACGCTGTGCTGCCCGCGGCGTGACTGTCCTTCCCGAGATTGAAGCTCCTGGCCACGCACTCGTCCTTACCCAGTGGAAGCCCCAGCTGGCCTACGGCCGCGACATGAGCCTTCTCAACATCTCCCACCCGGAGACCATCCCCACGATGAAGGCCGTCTGGGGCGTGTTTCTCAAATGGTTCCACTGCAAGGTTGTGTCGATTGGCGCCGACGAATATCAAGGCCCAGCCGGCGACTACTACTACTTTGTTAATATCCTCGCAGGGTTCATTGGTGCCCACTCGGGAAAACAGGTTCGCACCTGGGGCATGTTCCCGCCGGCACGGGATGGCCCCGTGGGACCGCCGGGGAGTGCACGCCGCCCCATCTTCCAAAACATCTCGATCCAGCACTGGGAATTCTTCGAAGACGATGCGTACAACGACTACATCCGCAACAATTACTCGGTGGTCAACTCCAACGACGACTTTTACGTGGTCAACAAATACGGCGGCGAGGGCGGGTACCCAAACAGGATCAATGTCAGCCGGACTTTTGGTGATGGCGACTCTGGGAGTGGTCCATGGCGACCCAACCTGTTTGACCAGCACAATGCGACACGCAACCCGCCGGCCGACAATCCGTACATACTGGGCGCCATCGCGGCACTCTGGAACGACCCGGGACCAAATGCCAGCGTCTACTCGGAGGCATACTATGCGTGGCGGGAGGGCATTCCAGCCCTGGCGGACAAGCATTGGGGTGGTAACCTGAGCGGAGGGGCATTCAACAGAGTCTTTGCCAAGATACACCCATACACCCCCGGGCAGAACTTGGAGAGAAGAATTCCATCAAACGGGCCGGTGGTGTTTAACTACACCTTCGACAAGCTGCCAGCTTTGCAATCAGCCAACACCTTGTCACCGTCACCTCTACTCACCCGTGTGGTTGATACATCGCCAAATGGCTACGATGCAGAAACGGACTGCTCGATATCAACGGAAACTTTAGCAGATGGGTCTTCGACTTTTGTGAACATCACACCAGACTGCTCATTAAGGACGCCTCTGACCTCCAAGGGCCGCAACTACACTCTGGCGTTGTCGCTGCGGATCACGAGCAAGGACGACCCGACGAACACGACACTCCTCTCCGGTCGCGACTCGGCTTTGATGCTCACGCCGACGTTGACGCTCTTTGCATCTGGAAACTACTACCGACTTCCTCCAAGTAAAATTTCCTTCGACGACTGGGTGGACGTCCGCATCATAAGCAGAGGCAACCAGACCTTTGCAGAGATGACGCCGTCGTCTTCTTCCCACGGGACCACCATACGACAAGAATTTCGTGCCGAGATCGGGCTGCATGGTGATGGCATGAAGTCGGTCGAGATTGCCATTGAAGCACCGTTGCATACACTGGGTGGTGCTGGATCTGGATGGACAGGTCAAGCTAGGTCGTTCAGTCTCTCTTCGGAGGCATGATCACGCATCCTCCCACCATATCTTCAAATGCCGCATTGAGCTGGTTTTCTATGCAGAGGCAATCTACTTTGCCATTTCATGTGACTGCAGGGAAGCATCGAAGCCAATACCATCGTTCATGGCCATGCACCTCGATATTAAAAATGTCGGCATTTTGACATGTTGAACTGGGGCACATGCTCTGTCGCATTGCGTCTCTTTTTGAAATGCAAATGCTCCCCACGGGACCACATTTACCGCATTTCTCTTTTGCTTTCAACCCGGCTCTCTCCAGCGGATAATTCGCTACCGTGCCCAGCCGCCCAGCTGCCCACCAACAAACCGAGCATAATACTGTTTGTTATTGTGCCGCCCACTATCCCTGGATAAATAGCCAAGGCCCTCCCTCCGCACACAAGGACTAGAAGCTCGGGGCCGTGAGCGGGAGATTATGGGGAAAGCAAGCGTTCTGTTGTTATTGACTGCCCCGTGGAGACTTGAAGACCACCATGTCGACAATATTAATTGCGCCACACAAGCCGAATGGACGCCGAGGAGATGATATTTGAGGGAGAGGAATGATAGAAGTCTGGAATAAATTCAAGACCTATTTGAAATACACTCAACCTACCCATCCCGTCTTATTCATGGTATCTCTTCTCTTATACCCCACCCTCGAACTGTTGTTGATTTCTCACCGACTTGAAATAAATACACTCCATCCCCAGCAGACGCTTGACTTCGTTCGAGCTTTTTGTCCTTCTGTTCGTTGCCAGCCTCACATCTTGCCCTCACCTCAGTCACCTCACCACAAACACAATGAAGTCTTTCTTTGCAGCGGCCGTCGCCGCTTCGCTGGCCGTCACCCAGGTCTCGGCACACTACATTGCCATCCAGCTGTCCGTCGGCGCCGACAAGTTTGGCAAGTACGAACACATTCGCCAAAACAGCAACTACAACTCGCCCGTTACCTCCTTGACGTCCAACGATTTGCGGTGCAATGTAGGAGGCGAGACTGGCACTAACACCACGACCGTCGACATTCAAGCCGGCGCGCCCTTTACCTTCACGTACGACACGGCCGTCTACCACCAGGGCCCCATTTCTGTCTATATGTCCAAGGCTCCCACGACGGCACACGACTACGATGGCAGTGGTGCCTGGTTCAAGACCCAGGATTGGGGCCCGACGTTTACGGGTGGCCAGGCCTCGTGGCCCATGAAGATTTCCTACACGTCCAACATTCCCAAGTGCATCCCCAACGGCGAGTACCTGCTGCGTATTCAGTCCCTGGGCATCCACAACCCCGGGGGTACACCGCAGTTTTACGTGAGCTGTGCACAAGTCAATGTCGTCGGCGGTGGGAGCACGACGCCCGCCAAGACGGCGCTGATCCCGGGCTTCATCAAAGCCACTGACCCAGGCTACACGGCGAATGTAAGTCGACCACAAAGTCGAAGACTCATTAGGAGGTTGCTAATACTAACATTGTCTAGATCTACAACAACTTCAAGTCGTACACCATTCCCGGTCCTGAAGTGGTGAGTCTCTAATCACAACTCTAGACCTAATTTGAATTGAGGATGTGGTTGCTAACCTCTGCAGTTTACATGCTAAACTTATTGATCAGTTGTATTTTGAGGAGGGTATGGCCGTATCTCATTTTTGAGGGTGCCAATAGATACATGGATCAGAGAATGATCACAGCAATTTACACAATTTTCACAACTGAAGTCTGAGCACTACCGCGCAGTGATTTAGTAGAGAAGTGCTTTGGTATTTGATCGCCACGTGGATACACTCGTACGATAGTAGCCATGAAAATCAAAATCAAATAGCAGCATCAAAGCTCAGGCTAGAAGAGAGAAGGAGATCGACTGAGAAACGACTGGCTTGGCTGACGATCGACGCAGTGTTCTATTAATTCTGCACGCTCTGTTTGTCAATGCACATTTGCCACGCGCTGTTTTTGCTTAAATACTATTTCCCTCTGCTATTCCTCGGGCCATGCTCCGTGGCCATATGTCGTCTGTTATGATTTCTTTTCTTCCGTCTTCCGTCTTCTTCTTCCGCTCATTTCTCGGTTCGCTCAGAACGTTCAATAACCCCACACCCACACCTCGTTAATCTGCTGCAAACTTAAACAACCTTTTTCTTTATTCACCTGCTTTCGATCTCCCGCTTTCTGTACCGAAAATTGAGCTTATTCTTCGATCGTTTTGATCTCCTTCCGTTTCTGACTTATAGAAAGTCCGCATTACAACAGAGGAACAGCATCACAAGAATGACGCTTTTGCCTCCCATTATTTTACGGACATCATGCTCTCAACTTGCTTGTATTTTGAAATTGAATTTTAAGGTGAATTATTTTGAAAACACCACACATGGAGGACAAACACAAGTACATCCCGCCAAACGCTCCGTACACAATTCTCCTTTAACCGGACGGCATGCTGCTATTCATGATTAACTCTAACAAACCCCCTTTACGGCCGTTGAACGGATATCAACAATATGCTTCTAATTGTCTTCCCGTAATGTCTCTTCCCCTTCTTCTAAATTCAGGGCCCGCTCTCGGGTCGAGTAATGCGTATATTGTGTACACTACACACACAGCACGCAGCCCAAACAAGCTTTCTCGGCGCTTCTAGATACTCGATAGACGAGAACAAGACTTGCGGCATATTCCACTCCTCGCCTCCTGAATATTGACGCATGGAGACGATGGAGACGGCGAACGGAAGCAATATCAATACACTATTAACGCAGAAGAAGTGGCCAAAGACACGTTCCGGGAGCGGGCTGTCCAAGACGGAAGGAAGACAGTCTGGAAGCGAGAAGGTTGAGGAAGCAGAAGAAGACAATGTATATAACACTGGATGTGAACTCTTCTTCTAGAATATGAAGTTCTCGTCACTCTCGCCAAGAAAAAGCCAAGTCAACAGTTTGATATCAGACACTCGTTCTTTCCATCCTCCTGCTTCACTTTGATACATCGCCAAGATATCCAAGATCTCGACCGTCATCTTCACCACCCAACACCGTCACGATGTTCTCTGCTCTCACAGCCGCTCTGGCTCTGGCCGTTGCCGTGTATGCCCTGCCAGCAGCCCGTGACACTGGCGCTGTCCAGTTTGGTAGGTCAACATGAACGACGGAAACATTGTTCTCATCGAACGCGTGCTAACAACTACAGTCGGCACCAACATTGCCGGTTTCGACTTTGGCTGCTCCATCCAGGGCGCTTGCAACCTCACACAGGCATACCCGCCACTGTCGGCTCTCGGCGGTCCTGATGGGTAGGACACCCTCAACCTCCCTTTCGACGTTTTCCCCACTAACCTGTCTTCAGTGCCGGCCAGATGCAGCACTTCTCCAAAGACGACGGCATGAACATGTTCCGCCTTCCCGTTGGCTGGCAGTTCTTGGTCCCATCGCCCGGCAGCCCTCTTGACTCGGCCAACTTTGCCAAGTACGACCAGCTCGTCCAGGCCTGTTTGGCTACCGACGCCTATTGTATTATCGACATTCACAACTATGCCCGCTGGAACAACCAAATCATCGGCCAGGGCGGTCCGACCAATGACCAGTTTGCCAACGTCTGGTCCCAGCTGGCCACCAAATATGCTGCCCAACAGAAAATTGTCTTTGGCATCATGAACGAGCCCCACGACGTGCCCGATATCGACAAGTGGGCTGATACCGTCCAGGCCGCCGTCACGGCCATTCGCGCCGTCGCCGCCAAGCAAATGATTCTGCTGCCCGGAAACGACTGGACATCCGCCCAGCAGATGCCCACGAAATCTGGCCCCGCTCTCCTCAAAGTCAAGAACCCCGACGGCTCGTTTGACGGGCTGATTATTGACGTCCACAAGTACTTGGATTCTGACAACTCGGGCACTCACACCGAGTGCGTCACCGACAACATCAGCACTGCCTTCCAGCCGCTGGCTACCTGGTTGCGGGCCAACAAGCGCCAGGCTCTCAACACGGAGACGGGCGGCGGCAACACAGCGTCGTGCGCCAAGTACCTGTGCAGCCAGATTGCCTTCTTGAATGCCAACTCGGATGTCTTCTTGGGCTACGTGGGCTGGTCGGCGGGTGCCTTCAGTGCGGCAACGTACGAGCTGAGCGAGGTGCCGACCAAGAACGGCAACACGTGGACGGACAGTTCGCTGGTCAAGGCCTGCATTGCCCGGAAGTCGTCGTAGATGTTGTGAGAGGGAGGGGCCTTTAAGTTGAGTTGGTACATTACTGCTTAGAAAGTTGTTAGCAATCGTTGAAATAGACATCCTCATCAAAAGTGTTCACCATATCCAAAACAACCAAGCAAAGCACGAGAAAGACGTGTTCTAAAAGTTTTGGTATTGAATGTACTGCCAAAATATCTCCCAAGATTATCTTGCCTCTTTTCTTCCTCTTTGGTTTGTTGAAACAAGGTAAAGAAAATCTCGTAAAGAAATCACGTAAGTGTTGTTTGGGTCCCAAGAACAGTAACAAACAAAAATAAAAGCGAGTAAAATCATTTTAACTCCCCAACCCAATGAAACTCCTAGGTGTTGCAAACGCCCCAAAATCCAAACAAAAAATAGCAAAAGACAAAAAGGGGGTAAACAGAAAGGCCGGTCCCAAAGATACCACCAACTCGGTAGATCAGGAGCCAGCACAAGAAGAGGAAAAGAAAAGCTCCTCTCAAACTGAAAGGGCAAAGAAAAGGATGAACAAGAAAGAAAGAAACGACAAAGAAAATCATTCCGATCCGCATCTCCCCATGCAAGACCAGATATTAGTGTATCTAAGACGCATTATCTAAATCCACCAGAAATAAAACACGTATGTACCCAACCGGCGTAAATGCTCCAAACCGCGTATGGATCGACACAAGACAGAGGTATCACTCCAAGAGAGAAAATGGTATGCTGAAAACAACGAGGATGGAAAGAATAGAGACGGGAAACGAGAATATGAGGAAAGAGGGAAAAGAGGGCTGTAAAGACCAGGGCACGTGACACATTGTGTTTGTGCCTGTTGGCCGCGTCGTGCCGTTGGTTCGTGTCGGTATCCAATCGGAAGGCTCGCTTCTCGGAAGCGGCTGATATAATGAGGGAAAAGGTATTAGCGTATGGGATCCGGGGTAGATCATCGACCGACGACGTCTGGTCTCGCCCTCTTGTATCGTAACGAAAAATGTCGTAGCAAAGGCTCGATGCCTCGGT
This sequence comes from Ophiostoma sp. CBS 140.51, assembly GCA_029298735.1. Lineage (NCBI taxonomy): Eukaryota > Fungi > Ascomycota > Sordariomycetes > Ophiostomatales > Ophiostomataceae > Ophiostoma > Ophiostoma sp. CBS 140.51. Next base: position 22,503 of record JANSLP010000328.1, read on the forward strand.
CATGGCGTTCGTTCGATTTCATTAGTTCCGCTTGTCGCCCTCCTTGTTGTCCTTGTTCTCCTTGTTGTTATCCTTGTTCTCCTCCTTATTCTCCTTGTTGTCTTTGTTGTTCTCCTTGTTGTCGCCCTCTTTGCGCTCGTCGCCCTTGTCGTTCTTGTCGCCGTTCTTGCGGCGGTTGTCTTCCTCCTCCTTGCGCTCCTCTTCCTCTTTCCGGCGGCGCTCATCCTCCTCTTCTTGTTCACGACGCTCGCGCTCCTCCTCCTCTTCCTGCTGCTTCTTCTTGCGCTCCTCCTCGGCTTTCTCTTCTTCTTCCTTGACCTTGCGCTCGTGCTCGTCAATCAGCTTGCGCTGCTCGCTCTCGCTGAGCTTCTTGAAGGCAGCAACGTCGTTGTCCCACTGCCGGACACAGTCGTCAACCCAGTTGCACTTCTCAACCTCACCGTACACGGGGTGGCGGTAGCGAGGGTGCCGGCTGGGCCAGTTGGACGCGTGGTAGTGATGACGGACAAGGGCAGAGCGGGCATCGTGGTTGCCAGAGTCGGAGTGGCCCTGGCCAGCAGCGAAGGCCTCAACAGTCAGGACGAGGACACCGCCAATCAGCTTGGACTCGCTCATGTCATGGAAGTGGTCCCAGGAGACCATGTCGCGGCCCGAGCGGCCACGGTTGATGTGGTCCAGGATGGCGTTGGTGAAGGCAGAGGGGCCAGTACCAGTAATAATTTCATCGAAATCGAGAACGACCTCGGAGATCGAAACCTTCTGCCGGTCGGCAACGCCGTGCAGCCAGGCCATGATCTGCTCAATGAGACGCATCATGATGGGGTTCTGGGGCTTGGACATGAAGGTCCACTGACAGAACGACCGCGACTTCTGGCCCAGAATGGGGTGGTCCTTCCAGTCGGGCTCGTCGATCTCGACACCAATGACCATGTCAATATCGCGCTTGTTGTAGCGGTCGGGGACAAACTTGCTCATAGGCTTGAGGGCCTCGACGTCAATGTCGGCGTAGATGCCACCATCGGCATACATGATCATGTAACGGAGCAGATCAGCCTTCACAATCGTGGCACGCACGTTGCGGTAGAAGTCGACAATGTCGGGGCGGTTGAAGCCCTCGGGGCCAAAGTTGTAATCGACGTAGGTGTACTCGTTGGCGTCGGTCAGAACCTCGTACTGGTAGTCTGGATTGCGGGCCAGCCATGAGTAGGCGGTGTTGTGATCACGCTCCTCGAACTCCAGCGGGTTGACCTTCCAGGTCTGCCAGATCTTGTGGGGAAAGTCGCTGTGGACGGAGCCCATTGCAGTGGACGCGCGGTGGGCGGCTTGCGAGCCCGAAGACATGCTGAGATGCACAAACAGGAGCAGCACGCACACCACCACGGCGTAGATGTTGGCGAGTCTGCGCAACCGCGCGGGGATGCCGACAGGCAGGTTCTGGGACCAGTCGACATAGTAGCGCTGGATGGCGGGGGCAGCCTTGTTGTAGTACTGCACGTAGACAAGCTGGCCATATTGCAGCTTCTGGCGGATGTGGTCTGGGACCCATTCAGGAATACTTGGTAAGAAGGTCATGGCCTTTGCAGTTGTGGCTGCGAAAGCCGAAGCCGGGGACCGTGGAGAGCCCGGTGTCGACATCTTCTCGCGGTCGACGGATGACGAGCGTGATGACGAATGCTGTGACATGTCTGCGCGCGCGGGCGTCTGATGGGGAGGAGAAGACGACGAAAGAAAGCGAAAGGATGGCGATGGGATCAGGAGACCCAGGCCTCGTCAAGGCGTCAGAAAGAAAAAGAAAAAAAACGAGCGTAACGAGCGTGGACCTTGCGCGATGGCAAGGGAAAATAGACAGCCAGACAGGAAAAAAAAAAGAATAAGGGGGGAGAGAGAGAAAAGAGAGGGAGGAAGAAAAGAAAACGATAGATGTAAGGGGGGAGAAGGTAGAAGAAAAGAAGAATAGAGATTAGGAGAAGAAAAAAGGAAACTAGGATGAGCAGAGTGGATGAGAACACGGACACGAGAAAAGGAGGAGAGTGGAGGAGAGTCGAGCAGGGAGAGAAAAGAAAGCAAGGTGAATGAAGACACCAAAAGGGAGATAGGGGGCGTCTGAGCAGCACCAAGGAGAGTAAGGAATAGGGAAAGAAACGACCAAGAGACAAAAGAAAGAGAAACAGAATGTAAGCGAGCGCTGGGAGAAGGCCCGGACGGTGGGACGAAATGGAAAGAAAAAATTTGGATTAGGGGATGGGGGGAGGGGTGTGTGGTGCATGGGTTGCTGATGTATCGGTGGCTCCTACCCTTTGGCGTGTGCACTGTGCAAGGAAAGAGCACCTCGTTCAGTGCCTGTTGGTCTGGGGTGCGTGGTGCGCGGTGTACCCAGTAGTTTGCAAGTAGGGCATTGTCCACTTGCCATTGGCGTTCGCACCTGGAGAATAAGGTAATTGATGATGGCGACACGGAAAGAGCCACTGGCTGGATCTCTACGCGGTCTTGAGGCGGTCTTGTCCCAGGGAAAGAGCGGCCGGAGGAGATGAAGAGTTGTTGATAGTGGCACGGAGCACAGAGATCAAGCGATCAGGAGCGTTCCTAGGTCGCGGGAGATGGCGGAGGGAAAGAGCAACAGAGTGAGCGTTCTTTCGTTCTTTCTCTCTTGAACGACAAAACAAGTTTATGGGGATGGCGCATCTGGGCTGGCGCGATGGGCAAGAAAAACCCGTACAAACGAAGGACGAACGAGGCAGGAGCGGTCCCAATGCTAGATTCGAGCAGCAAACAGCGGACGCTTTCACAAGCTTTTTGCAGACATTGCAAAGACGACGCACAAAAGGGGGACGGCGAGGGGGTGTGCTTAGCGAGAGCATACCAAAATGAACGCGGAAATCGGAGGGAGGGGGCTCTTACGCTAGCGCCAAAGCACACGCCCCACGAAATCCACGAAATGGTGCAAAGGAAGGAGTTGGTGCAGTTGCAAGGACTTGCAGGAGCGCGCTGCATGGGGGAGGTGGGAGCGACTGGAATTAGCACCACGCTTGTTGCCAGTTGCTCGCACTGGGGAACTGGGGATGGGATATGGGATGGATTGATGGATGGATTTGATGGGCGGCGATTGCGTGAGATGGGCTGCAAATTTCCTTGTGCAGGTTGCATGGGGGACTGAAAGAAAAAGAATTGAAAAAGAAAAGGACAAAATATGGGCTGCATGGACGGCATGACCTGGTTCGGGGCGGCGTTCTTCAAGTGGTTTCCCTGGCATGGCGTGGACCTTGCGGGAGCGGCCATCTGTGTGTCGAGGACCAAGATGTCTGTCAATGGTGCCTGGCCTGCCGGTTGTATTATCTTATCTCTTGATGCAGGTAAAAGGACGACGTCCAGAATCAAGGATATTGTCAAAGAAGCTTCACGGACTCCAAAGTGCAGGAGCAGCGACAGATGAGAGGCGGAGCCCAGGTAGGGAAGGGACCAGGGTGTCGTCCACACAGTCTCCTTGTGCCTGCCGAAAGCAGAAGGGACATGGCAAGTCGGTGATGCGCATGGCAAACAGGGCTCTGGACCCAGGCCAATCCGCCCCTCATTACCCCTATTCTTCTGTGTGCTGCCTTTTGGAGATTCCTCCATTTCTCTCTTGTGCTACTGCTCGACTTTAATTCCTTAAATTTTTGCCGTAATTGCGGTGCCCCTTTCTCGTGCTGGGGCCCCCCGGTGTCTGGAACGACGGTGTGGAAAAGAGAAGAGGGCACAATGAGGAGACTGGAGACTGGAGACAGGAAGAAGCGCCGTCCGGGGCCATTGCAGCTGCCGTTGAAGACCACAGAGCAAAGGTCCCCAAGGATCTTTTGTGTGTGGGCGAGATCACGAGCGCGCCTGCTGTGCCCGGCTGTGAGATACGATATCAAAGATAAGAGAGGAAGGTACAGGTGCCATACAACTCCAAAGTGCACAAAGGCGCGTCCTATCATAGTCTGCACAAACAACATCAACATCAACATCACTCCCAAAGGACCTGACTAGAAAGCGAGTCGTGTCTCACAGCCATCGAGGGTCCATTGGACGCAACCGGCAGACCCTTCTTTGTTTTTTCTTCATGCCTCAACATCAGAGAGCATAAACAGTACGACGCATACAAACTCGACACAGCCTGGCTACCAAAAGGGCTGCGGAAACTACAGTTCCCAATCGCCTCCCTCATCACATGCCTCTCGTTTGTCAACAAACGCGCTGTCTTTACTGTCAAAAAGCTTAAACATTAAACCAGAACCACTTGCATTACTGCGACGTCGTGTTCCCATATCCTTTCTGTGGTCATGCCTTTGGGTGAATGCCATGCCACCCACCGAGGAACCAGTTAATTACGTTGTAGTCGTATTTTAGGCCTTCCCTTTGCCTGCGAGCCTGCCTTCCTTCCTTCTTTTCCTTTCTGTCCCTTCCCGGTGTCGACTTGCCTTTTTGCGCACAGGCACGGCCGCTTTTCTTACTTTTCCCATCGATGGCCCTTGGCACTGGGTCCGCCGTGCCAGGCGTTGGGTGAGGCGCGAGGCGTGCAAAAAAGGACTGAAGAAGGCGTGAAGGCGTGAGCTTAATCCCTGCTTACTTTGTCCAGAGAGGGCACATTGGCACGGTATAAGCTTTTGGGTGGGCACTGTGTCCGTCGCCGTTTCTCAAGTCACTGTAACTTTCATGATGCTTCTCATCAAGACAGAAATATGCGATGCGGGCAAAGCCCTAGCAAAAGAGCACACTATTCTCAGGTAAACATCTCAAGATGCGCATAATCAACTCGTCTTCTCTTATCATTACCCTGAAAAGCAACGCCATCAAGCAATCATCGTGACAAGAGAACGTCCCATGGACTGCAGACGCAGGTCATAAAACAGGATTCCCTGCCTTCACTTTGCCTCGCCTGCCAAAAGGATGGGTGTCGCGCTTCCTCAGCCAGCTTGTGGCCCAAAGTTGCCTGACTTCCCAGACTTTCCCTGACACCTGCCGCGTATTCGTTATGGGGTTCTTGCTGGTTTGCGGAGGGTCTTTTTCACAGAGCCTGGCCACCGGCGTCTGTTTTTCCCTGGTGCTTCTGTCCAGTTTTAGGGGACGCTGGGCAGAACTGGGCAAGGATCGGCCGAAAGCCCTGCACATCACATGGCCTGGCGTGGTGCGGAAAGAACCTGAAGCACACAGGAAGACGCGGCAGATGGGGCGGATGGGTGAGGATGGGCGGTGCTTGCATAACGTTGGAGGGCCGCTGTCAGTGTCATACGGGGTCCCCGAAGCCTGCTGAGCCACTATTGCCAGCTGTGCAGTGCGCTGAGCCGTCTGCAACGCAATCATCGCCAGTGAAGCCCACTGAGCCACTGAAGCCTTCTGCACATTCGCTTGACAGCGCATGAAGAGTGCACTCTCAACATCTCAGCCAATCACATAGCGCATAGATTGGCTTGCGAGGAAGTGTGCGAGGGAGGGGGGTACTTTCCCGTTCTGGGTGGTATCCACTGAATAGGGGGTGGGGCCAGAGCCAAGACATCTATTTTCTGCTTCGTTCCCCCTGATTAATTTTTTGAGTTTTCTTGTTCGCGTTGTTCGCATTTCTTTGTGTCAACGCTTCCAATTCTGTGTTATAATTTGAAATTGCAGACGCTATGAAAGCACTCAAAGCACTCAAAGCACTGTATCTCTTGCTCGCCTTTTTACACAACCTCATTGTCGAGGAGAATGATCCCAAAAATCAAGGGGCTCGTACTTCTCATTCCGGCAGCAAATAAGATAGTTGTAAAGTCCCCAAGACGGCAGGCACAATCGCGCTAACACTTGTGAGATCGCGCCACAACTGCAAACAAGGCTCAAGGCTTGCATCCAAGATGCTCAGTGACAGTGACGTTCCAAAAAGGTTAGGAGGCCTTCTCTTCCTGCAGCCACAGTTCCAAGGCTCTCGTAAACAATATCGCTGCATGCGTGAGAAGCGTGTGAGCCGTGAGATGTGGCTCGAGGTCTTGTTTGAGTGTTTGTTGCTTTTCTTTTCCTTTTCCAGTGGCGTTTGCCTCGTTTCTCGTTCCGGCATGGCCATGTTTGTTTTGTGTCTATTTTGGTCGTTCATGTCGTTCTTCATGTTCTTGTTGTTCCTGGCGGCCGCCTCTGCCATCCCTCCCTTTTCTTTTTCTGTCATCGAGACAGATCTACGCAGCGTGTCTTGAACTCACTGTATTTCAGTGTTGACTGTCTTCTTGCAGTACTGTGTAGTGATTTCTTCCCTTCTTGACTTTGAGCGGGGTGGGCCGGATTTGCTTCCAAGTCAGTGACGGCGCCTTCCTATTTTTGGCCTGCACGCGTTGAGATTGCTCGGCACTCCGTCCCCATTTTTTTCACTCCCACTCAAGCCACACCAATTCCTGCCTCGACTTGCCTCTTCCAGCATATGTTTATTATTTGTTTGCCTCCAACAACGTAGTTTGTCTCGGCCGGCCCCTTCTTCGTTCTTGGCTGCAAACTTTTTTTGATCGTTCATCTTGAATGCATTGTTGAGTTGTTGTGCTTGGCATCCCCTGTTTTCTTGTCGTCTTTTTTGTAATTTTCTGCTTGGTTTGCCTCTTCCCTTTGTTACGCGTTAAACGCCGCGCATCAGAATTTTTTCCTCTTGCCTTGAGAGCTTTCAATCCTTCTAAACTAAAGAATAGCACCAGCCCAGATGTAACGGAGCATAGCGGAGCCAACCTTCTTTTCGCTCATTCGCGCTCTTCTGGTCAAACAAGTAGAAGAGACGCTTCACGCGTTTGTCCGTTGTGTCTTCTTATAGAGTCGTTCTAGCCTCCTTTTCTCCTCCACCTTTCTTCCCCGTATTCGCTGCTCCCATTCGTACAATTAAGTCGTTGCTTGTGGTCCAGCAAAACTGTGGCTGTTTTGCACCTTCCGTGCTTCTCTGCCTCTGTCCGTGTTCTTTGCACTTTTTGAAGCATCGGCAGTGCCAGCCCCGGAACCAGCCAGTTGCAACTTCCTCGTATAATGTCGACGCGTCTGTTCTCAATCCGCGAAGTGCGAAGAATGGTAGGCAGACTCCAGATAAAGTGCATCGATCCCTTTTCAGGTGCATCGTTCTTTCCCATTGGCGAATTGGCATTTTACAGTCTCACAGTCTCACAGTCTCACAGTCTCACAATCTCACAATCTCACAATCTCACTGACCTTCTTTGTTGAGATCTCCGTGGCGCAACTGCTCCAACTGCTCAACTGGCTGTTGCCATTGGCCATTGGTCCAGCCCGTTTCCGCTTCACACTTCCCACCCGTGGGCCAGGCCCTTCTCCCTATTTTGCGGTCCCCATAGAAAAAAAGAGTCTATGATCAGCATCGTCGAATCTCGCTCTCTCGTTCGTGCGTATTGCCTGTTTCGTCTTTTGCTGTCTAATTTTTTTCTGGCTCGCCTTTTCCCCCTATTTTCATTTCGTTCTGCAGCCCACTTTATTATTATCTGGGTCACTGCTCTCGCCACGCCCATGGCCCCTGTAGCGTACTGTGTACACTAAGAGAGACACTGTGCATATAAAAGGGCCTTTGGTGGTTGCACAAGAATTAGATCCCTTCTAAAGCCAGCAAAGAGTGCTCTCGCGCAAACAATTAAGCCTTTACGCTGGACCAGGAAATGTTCTGGACTCGTCAAAGATATGTCGTCGACCTCTACTCCGTCCTGAGTAAAGCTGCGTGCCACGAATCATGCTTTTGTAGCTGATGGCAATACTCCGTGTGCGTCTCTGAGTCTCATATGCCGTGCGATGTGTGTCAAGCCAGCTACAAGAACGGCCACTCAGGAGCCATGAGTAGCTACGAGTATCACTTTGTACTCTCCTTATCATATCTGATGCCTGTCCCTGCAGCCGGATGCGCCGCACAAATGGGAGCGGCGTCGATGTGGCTTGAACAGCCGCGCTGATGAAGATTTCTACAAGCAGCTTTAAGCATCTCACCAGCATCACCCATCTCACTTGACACTCTATTTTGCCTACTCGTTCTCATCGTCTCGTCCGATATTTCTCAACCAACAGTAACTGCATTACGCACTCTTGCACTTTGCGCTCGCCAACAAGCGTCGTTTGATCTCTTTTCCTCCCTTTCCTCGTAGCGGGCCGAACAGCTCTCCCTTCCCAGAGGCACAAGCAAGTAAGTACTCTACTCCGTACAGTAAAAAAACAGAAGCAGCTCTTCCAAATTCCAACAGACAACACGCACGGTGCGTACTCATCTGTCTTTGCTGCTGTCGGCATGTTGCAGAGTTTCTTTTGGTCCTTTCCCAGTCAGCAAAGCATGCCTTCTGGACGAATTCAGACACTGCGCCGAACGTTTGGATACGTTCACCCCCCCTGCCGCCCTGTCACCCTGTGCCCTTTTCCCCCCTGTATTTCCAGCGATCTCCAGCGCCCTTCCAGTCTTCCCCTATTCCAGTCTGCCGTTCTCACCCTCTTACACGCTACCCTTAGTTCGAATGCAACCCTGGATGTCGCCGCATCGCGCATCCTCATCAGCGGTCCTGCACACACGGTTCCTGCAAAAGAACACAAAGCAGGGAACAGACACAGAAGATTCGACAGGCTCACTCAATTACTGGCTCACTGGCCGGCAAACAATCTGGATTGCATGTGCCTTGCATTTCGCACTCCGCGTATTCCCTCTTCACAGCCCCCTCTTTCCTCTTTCCTCTCACAGAAAACCAGATGAGGGCAACCCCCAGACTGGAGACGCGCAAGGAAACTGGCAGACTGTGTCGCTCTTTCTCCTGCACTAAAAGCTGGCTTGGGCTTGGCACCCCTCTCCAACCTCAAAGGCCCCCCAAGAGAGCAAAGAACCTTCCCAAAGTGCAACAGAAAGTGCACTTGTGTCGGTGGTAGCTTCCCGAGGAAGTTCGCCGTGCCTTCCGTCAACTCTCCCGTACCATTCGCGCCTTCCTGATTCATCAGCTGACAAAAAAAAAGTCTTGAGGACAACGTATGTCGTACATGTGCTCTATGCTCTGTACTCAGTACACATATCTTTATCACCAGCAGCAAAAGAGGCAAGAACGACTGCTAACTCATGAAAGTCATCAACGACATACACGACGCGACAGATTCGTAGTCTCTTGTCTGCAAAACTAGCTATTTTTGGCAGAAATTGGTGTCTCGCGTGGTCAACCATCAATCATCGTCCCCTCACGGCGGCGGGATTATCACATGCGCCTAACTTGCCAGTACACATTCAACATCCGTACTTGCATCCGTTTGATGCCAGAAACCCCCCGTGAGCAGGTGGCATTAAATCGACAACGTCGCTGCAGTCCGTTTCTCCAGTCGACAAACTTGACAAACCGACATATCGATCTGTCATTGAAAGTGCGGAGAAGTTGTCTATTCCGTAATGTGACCAGCGACGAAGAAAGCCAACGGAAACCACAAGCAAGTCCAAGACCAAGTCCAAGACCACCGTTGCCCGTTTTCCTAGTTTATTTTTGAGCTGTGCATCCCCACACCCCGTCGCTCCTGCCTCCCAAGACTTTCAACCTCCTACCTCTTTTTTTCTTCTTTCTCTCCATCTCACCTTCCTTGCTCTCCCGGTCTCCCTTTTCATCTTGGAGAGCTTCCTTTTCGACCTTCATTTTTCATTCACTTCTTCTTCGCTCGTTCTTGTTTCGTTCCTTTTGTCTTTGGCGATTGCCCTTTGCGACGAAAACGACGACAACAAACACTTGTTCTTTCCTCTTTTTATTTTACTTTTTTAACCCCCTTTGCCCCCTAATCTAATCTGGTCCGGCTGCCCTGCGAACGCGAGCTCTTGACGCGATCTCTCTCCAACGACCTCTTTTCCTCCCTCGTCTCCAAACACAATCGACGAGACTACCATCGCCATTGCCATTTACCCAACAACTACCAACAATCAATACCTCATTATTTTCGCAATCGAGTTTCTCAGCAGCTTTAGCAGCGTTTACACTACAACAGTTGGCTACAATGGCGAGCGGCGGACTGCTCAACCCGGAGAACCTGGGCGCAAGCAGCAGCGGCCTTCCTTATCATGAGCCGAACAGAACGACGCTTGAGAAGAACCCAGCGCCGCCTGCGAAGAGCATCGTCTGGAAGATCTGGGATATCTGTACGCTGAACGACGGCGCCAGCACGGCCGCGGTCCGGCGGGACACGGCCTACCTCGACGGTCTGCGTGGCTTTGCTGCCTTTTTGGTATACATCCATCACAACGAGCTCTGGGCCCACGCCGCCAGCCCCCATGGCGACAATGAGTACTTTGAGAACGCCTACGGCTTCAAGGGCAAGCACTTCTTTGCGACACTGCCGTTTGTCCGCAACTTTTTCACTGGTGGTCACATAGCAGTGGCCATCTTCTACGTCATCTCGGGCTATGTGCTGTGCGCAAAGCCCCTCGGTCTGATTATCGACAAGAAGCCCCTGGCCTTGCTCGACAACCTTGCCTCGTCCGTCTTCCGCCGCTGGTTCCGTCTCTACATTCCCATCTTTGCTACCACGTTTGCCTACGCCATGTCCTGGCACATCTTTGGTCACTACTGGGTGTCCAACTCGAAGCAGCACGCCTCCGTTTGGGAGGAGATTTGGGAGTGGTACGTGGAGCTCAAGAACTTTACCTTTTTGTTCAAGGAGGGCTCCATCTGGGTCTCCATGAACACGCACTTGTGGTCGATTCCCTTTGAGATGCGCGGCTCCATGATTTGTTTCATGACGATGCTGGCTACCTACCGCGCCACCCACTTTGCCCGCCATGTCTGCATGATCGCCCTCGCCTGGTACTTCTTGTACATTGTCGACGGCTACTACTGTTGTATGTTTATGGTCGGTGTCTATTTCTGCTACCTAGACCTTTTGGCCAAGCGCAACGACGCTGGTTTCCCCTCCATCCTCCGCAAGCTGCAACCCTACAAGATGCCTCTCGCGTACGGTTTCTTCGCCCTTGGTATGTTTTTGGCCGGAGTCCCGTCTCAGAAGAACGATCTGATGCTCCTTCGCTCCAACCCTTATTGGTACTACTTGTCGTTCCTGAAGCCTCAGGCGGTCTTCGATCCCAAGTGGTTCTTTTTGGTTTTCGCCGCGGGCATGATTGTCGGCACAGTGCCGCACATTCCCATTCTGAAGAGTGCCTTTGAGACCAGATTTTGCCAGTACCTGGGCCGCATCTCGTACTCGCTGTACCTGGTGCACGGCCCCGTGCTCGCGTCCATTGGTGACCGCGTGTACGCCATGACTGGCTGGTACCGCGTGGTGGAGGATCACGACAAGATGCTGGAGTGGTGGATCAACCGGTTCCAACTACCCAAGACGGGCCCGATGGGTCTGGAGATCAACTTCTTGGCGCCCCAGATCATCATCTTCCCCGTCACATTTATCCTGGCCAACCTGGTCACCAAGTACATCGACGAGCCGGCCGTTCGCTGGCCGGCCAAGCTGTACAAGTGGGTTTGTGGCCCCGGCAACGAGTCGGAGCATCAGCCCGCGCCCGCGCCGGCGCAGCGCGCGTCCGATCCCCAGCGTCGGGACTAAGATGCGAAGCCCGTAGCGCTTCGTATCGTTCTCTGCTTGAAGAAAGCAAAAGCAAACTCCTTACTTTTTCTCTCTCCTCCCTCCTCCTCTTCCCACTTCATGTCTATAATTAGAACTACTCCTTTTACTCTTTACACTTTACACCTTACACCTCTTCTTTGGGTCTTCTTCCCTTCCCCTTTCCCGGTATCAACTTGTTGAGCCAAAAGCCGGGACTATTGGGTTTTTCTTTTGCTGCCTGCCAGCTTGGTCTTTTTTTGGTTGTTCGTCTCTTTTTACGTTGGTCTTTTTTGGATGTGGTTTATACGTGGTTGTTTAACTCCTTTTCAAGTATAAACGGTTACACCATTGCCCGGCGTTGGGTCCTTTTGTTTCGACTTTTTTTTTGTGTCTACGTTAATCTTTTGGTTGCGTCTCTTGGGGCTTTTCTGTTCTCTCGCTACTTTCTTTATCGTGGATACTATCCAACAGTTTCTCCGTAAACTGGATAAAAATATTTCAAAAAGTATTTATGCACAGTTCCTCTTCCCGGCCGAGTGTGCACACCTACGGAGCAGACAGTGTGAGCAGTGCGTGTAGTGGGTGCAGTGAAGTCTGGTCTGGAGTGTGCATGTTCGAGCTCGTCAAATCCGTCACATACCAGAAGGTGTTTCAGTTCCCACTTGTGACGATCGCTCGGCAAAGGACGCTGGGGGATACCAGAGAACGGTTCTGGCCAGGCCCAACTGCTGGCCTGAAATAAGTTTGCATTCCAGACTCCAGGACCCCGGAAACAACCGCTCAAAACACAACAAAAACAAACAAGAGAAGACTGCAAGCACAAAGAACAACAAAAACAACTTCTTCAACTTTCTTCAACTGCACACACCCCCTCTTCTTCACGGCAGATGTCTCACTTACGAAATCTTGAGGCCAGAACCGACGGCCCCGTCTATGTTGATCGATCGGCTCGTGGAAGCTTGAAGCACACACGCGAAGCACACGGCACATGAAAAAATATCTCGGGACTTGAAGACGCCTGTAATTCCGTGATCGCCAAACCATCGTAACAAACAAGGCCAGAATTCGCCTCACCCCTCTTTTCCGTTTCTTTTTTCCTTTCTTCTTTTCTTTACTCCCTCCGCCCGGTGAACGGAGTATTTCACTCGCGAGAATTACCACTTTCGTAGAAAGCTTCACCTCCTCAGGGGCTCAACACTTTAACTAGCCGCCTTCTTGCAGACCCATTACTGCAGCATAGGGTCGCAACCAAGTCCACTCACACATGCAGACATATCAAACAGAACATCGTGGGAATTTTAAAAAAGGAAATTCACCTTATTTTTATTCAAAGAAAGTGTTCCGTAGCACCCGCTCCGCCCGGCGAGGGCGGTGCCGCATCCACTTTCTTGGCATATTTGGCCGGCAAGAATGCAAACTTGTCGGCGGCGATGGCCGGCTCCTCCT